>AP028449.1:2859737-3067811 GCA_036509395.1 Antheraea yamamai | reverse complement strand
AAGAAGATAGTCGAAGCGTTATGTTTTGTAATATTGGACAAACAATTGTAACAATCATGATCTGAGTTGGTTTATTTTAATCACTAATCAAGTCTAAACAATATGCAAGGGGATATCTCCAGTTATAATTGGTTACCACCCTCAAAGACTGAGTGGCAATAGCTTTTATGCTGTGACATACGTGTACTAACTTGGTTCATTGTAATCACTAATCAAGTTTAAATAATATGCAATGGGAATTCTCCAGTTATAATTGGTTACCACTCCTAAAGACTGAGTGGCAATAGCTTCTATATTGTGACAGGTTGAGACATACGTGAACTGAGTTGGATAATTTTAATCACAAATAAAGTTTAAATAATATGCAATGGGAATTCTACAGTGATAATGGTTTACCACTCCTAAAGACTGAGTGGCAATGGCGATGCTTCCTGCTTACATTGGGTCTACATGTCTTAAGCCTTTACATAACCCAAAAATCCAATTACAAACATGAGATATAAAATAGTTTTTTGCGTAGTGGTACGATTTTTCGTATGCCCGTCCGGTTAACTACTAGCTGCAAGATGAAAGTCCTACGTCAAGCACTTATTGGTGTGTTCCGGGAGCTGCACTCGAGAGCAAGTCATTTAGGCTTATTGTGGTATCATTTTAGAGTTTATTTAAATTGTAACTTAGTGCAACAGATTTCGAACTTAAACGTTGAAATTAGCCAAGCCAGAATTGACAATTCTATTAAGACTATATAAGTCTACTCTACAGAAGAACCGATTTCAGGATTCGAATCTACGTCAAAGGACGCAATGTCTGAACACGTTGCCACTGAGCTACATCACTAATAATCTTATCAGTTTAAGATTTAGAAGTAAATTGTATATTATTTACTGATAATCTAAAACATCAAAAACCAAAGCAACGCTACAATTTTACTAAATAATAAAAAATAAAACTCCACTGCAAGCGTCGACTGGAGTCAAAGCTAGCGCGCGTTAACATCTAAATCCAATTTTCTAATACGAGCATTATTACCTGATGTATGAATATAATTTCGCTTTGATCAGTGCCATCGACCCTCCTTCCTTTTCCGTCTGTCTTTACTTACCGCGGATTGAGCTCCTACCGCTCTCTATATAATTGATTAATGTATCTTTTCACAGCTTACAATTTGTATAAGATGGATTCAGCCACAAATTGATGATTTCAGTTGACATGGATGTCGCCTGCTTCATAATAGAGCTATGTTATTATAAAACTAATAATAATATTGTGGTAAAGATGGTCCGGCTGAAGCATGTTCGGATACCGAGTTGTGTGTGGATATCACGTCGATCCACGTAAGTTGTGTGCGGACAACGCGTCAATCCACCAAGTTGTGTACGAATACCGCGGCGATTAACATAAGTTGTGTTCGGACATCGCGTTAATTTACATGAGCTGTGTTCAGACACAGCGGCGATTAACGATATTTTAGGTGGTAGAGCTACGCTGAAGCTATTACTGGTTTCAGCATGAATGGGTCGGCCCGCCCGGGGTACTACCACCCGACCCACAGAAATACCGAGGTGAAGTAACAGTGCTTGCATTGTTGCGTTTTGTTCGGTTAGTGAGAGTGCCGGAGGCCCACTTCCTCTCACCTCCCCTATCCCTCCCCCCTCCCTCCCTTTCCGCAAACAAAGGCTGGCAACGCACTTTTGCCTGCTGTGACATAAAAAAAAATATTAACATAAGTTGTATTCGGTCATCGCGGCGATTGACATAAGTTGTGTCCGGACACCACATCGATCCACATAAATTATATTCGAAAACCACGTCGTGTCACGATAGTTCGAATCCTACAATTAGCCTGAGTGTTTGATGAAGGAAACTTATTATAGGTAGGTTAGGTCCTATTCCAAGACCCAAAAGACTTCATCAATTTGCAAATAAATTCAAGTATAGATTTTACTGTCAAAAGGTTATTATAGAGTGAGTTAATGATCGATAGTAACGTCTTGAAATGACCTCTCTCTATATCCGGTAAAATAATACTAATAAAAGACAATGAACTATGAACAACATGACTAAAAAAATACAAAAATGAAACATTTTTGCCGAATCTTCTCGATGATTGTAATGTTTTTTAACTGGTGGTAATGTCTTAACATTCATAAATACCTTCTTAATATCTAGACTGTATAAAGTATCTTTGATTGTATTATTTAACTACCTACCACCCTCAGATTGAACTATTGTCAAGCATCCAAAAGACAGTTCCAGCAGTCGCATCTGAGTGCTAGTCACTCCATCTTAGGCTATACTGTTATTGAAAATCAAGTGAGACTGTAATCAGAAGATACATTAATAAATTACTAGCAGTCGCTCGCAACTTCGTCTGTATTTTTATCTTTAAAAATCTTGACATTATAAATTATATTCATGTAACTATAACGATAAATCCAGCGTACGTCACTACTATAGTATAGTATTATCATATTAACTATATGATATAGTTATTAATTCTTATCTAATCAAAAATATATCATTTACGTTGGGCATATAATTTAGTTCAGAATTACCGTTAAACTCTTAAGGGGTCTTCAATTAATATCTTAAGAAGTTATCGCAGATTTTAAATTATGCATAATAAAAAAAATACGCCTATATGAAAATTGTTATATCTATACTAATATTATGAAGCTGAAGAGTTTGTTTGCTTGAACGCGCTAATCTCAGGAACTACTGGTCCGATTTGAAAAAAATCTTTCAGTATTTGATAGCTCATTTATCGAGGAAGGCTATAGGATATATCATCACGCTAAGACCAATAAGAGCAGAGCATTAATGAAGAATGTTTCAAAATCGTTTTTTTGCCTTTTGAGAGCTTCCGCTGCGTGTTAGCGTTTGCCTAAAGTAACTATTCCACGCGGACGAAGTCGCGGGCAGAAGCTAGTAACTTATATAGCTTTGGAACTGTAGTAATAAATCATCAAAAAATCAACTTTAATTGTTTAGAAAATAAGAACGTCTTATATTAATTAAAGCGAAGTCAGGGCATGTAGCTAGTTACAAAAAAAATTCGCAGTTTATATATATTTTATTAGTTTCAATTTGATATGTTTAAATGAAAGTGTAAGTTCAAGATTCGAGCCTTTTGAATTCGCCGCCGCGATTAGAAGCTAAATACAACAATACGATTTGTATGCCTCAATGGATTCACAAGTATAAGATCATAATCCTCTCTGGCCGTGACCGTGGCACAATGTAGCCAGTGTGGCCGACGTTGCATTGTCCGGCGCACATCGAATCTAATAGTTTACTGCACTATAGAGAGCTTTTAAAACACTATAAAGGTAGCTACACAATGCACGTGTGACTACAGGAAATTTATGTATATTAAATGAATTTTACAATTGCGACTCACTAGATTTTGATGTGAAACATTTATAGACGAGGGTAAACCTGATTGTTGGCGTGGCGAGGCGTGGCGACGCGATGCTATACGCAAGTGACTATGCGCAATCTTTCTTGCCCACTGAGCTCCCATACCTATAGTGTATACAGATTTGTTTACTACGTTACACACGTGTTTCACATCTGCCAGGCGTCCCGTGACGGCTCAATTTTTTTTATACAGGTTTTAGCGTTTGGCCACAACCTCATTGGACGATAAATGACGATACGGTCTAAGGTGGTAAACACATTAAATCTAGTCGAGGGCTGCCTCTCATGTGCAGCTGCCGGATCACACCAACGAGAGCTTGACGACAGATTTTCAAGATAGCGGGAGGCGGATTTAGAAAAACCTTACCACCGTGTTATGGTTTCCATCATGGCATTCTTCACCCAAAACTACGAGTCATTTGTAAGTGTTTGAACCTGAGTCGATCACGACACGCTAATCACTGAGCTATCGTCGCTTCATTCATTCATTTCGTTACAATTCAACATTTTCAAAGATATATCACAGTATGTCCGAAAATATAGAACTATTACGCTATTACGTCGTGAGCTAGTGTGGTAATTATGCTCATACCTTCCCTTGGGAAGAGGTCTATAATCCTGAAGTGGGTCTCTTACATGTTGATGATGATTATCAGCTATATGTACCTATATAAACACCTTTATTTCATAGCTTCATAGGGTTCATAATAGTTCAATATTTCGTTTTGTTGAAGTTTAAACTATTGTTGGAACATGCAGTGGTTGATATAAAGATGACTACATTTAAATTGTATTACAAAAATGTTACTATTCGTATATTTACACACGTATTCTCATGTTGATGACTCATCTATACTATCTATACTAATATTATAAAGAGGTAAAGTTTGTGAGTTTGTGACGTTGTAGGCGGTAATCTCAGGATCTACTGATCCGATTTGAAAAATTCTTTCAGTGCTGTATAGCTCATTTACCGAGGAAGGTTATAGGCTATATATCATCACGCTAAGATCAATAGGAGCGGAGCACCAATGAAGAATATTTCAAAATCGGGGTTTTTTCCTCTTGAATGCTTCCGCTAGGTGTTAGCGTTAACCAAAAGTAACTACTCCACGCGAACGAAGTTGCGGGCAGAGGCTAGTGATAAATAAATAAGTGGTGAGCACACTATTCGGCGAAGGCGCGCCTCGAAGGAAGGTATGGTATATGACCATGACCATGACACCATTGGTAATATTAATCGTCAATTTACGAATATATTTTTAATATTCACATTTCTTAATGCCTTACACGTATGTACTTATAAATGACAATTAAAACAGTAAACACATGCCAACTGGAAATAATTTATGAAATCTTTTTCAATGTAAATCGTGAGTCTGAAAGGGCACAACAGTCAAGGTTTCTCTGAATTACGCAACTCGACGTCTCCTTGTACGTTGTACCTTTTGTTATAATCCTGTGGCCATCGGTGTGTTCGTAATACGATAAGAGCACTTATCCATTGTCAAATCTCTTGATATTAGCCAACACTTAACAGCGTCAATAGTTGAAAAAATCTTACTTTTGAATACGACGGTGTTGGACTTATTTCTTAGTTTTTTTTTAATTCGCTTTATGCGGTAAAGCTTACATCATTACATAGTACAAAACAAAGTCCCCTACCGCGTCTGTCTGTCTGTCTGTTCGCGATAAACTCAAAAACTACTGAACGGATTTTCAAGCGGTTTTCACTCATGGATAAATTGATTCATGGGGAACGTTTTGGTATATAATTTGTCAAGGATTTTCTTATATAATCATGGCGGGACAACGTCTGCCGGGCCCGCTAGTAATAAAATAATTTTAAATGTAAATTCTAATGGGACATTGGTCTTAGTTCATTTGAATTGATATTATTAATTTTGGAGATATTACAAGTATCAATTCATATTTATATATTCCTAGTAGCTGCCGGCGGCTTCGTTTGCTTTTTATAGCTTACTAGCAGGCCCGGGGGACGTTGTTTCTGATAATAAAAAAACCTTGACAAATTATATACCTAAACCTTTTTTTTATATTATAGGAGGCAAACCAACATGCGGGTCACCTGATGTTAAGTGATCACCGCCGTCCATAGACACTAGCAACACCAGTGGGGTCGCAAGTGCGTGGCTAGCCTTTGTTTGGAGAGGGGTGGGAAGGGGTGCCTCCGGTGCTCTCACTGACCGAACGAAACGCAACAATGCAAGCACTGTTACTTCACGTCTGTGTTTCTGTGGGTCGGGTGGTAGTACCCCGGACCCATTCATGCTGAAACCAGTAATAGCTTCAGCGTGACCCTACCACCTAGTAAAACCTTCCTCGTGAATCACTTTATCTACTGGCGGGTAACGTGCAACGAAGTCAATCATTTGCTATCTACTACGTAATGCATTGCATTATTAGTTGTTATATTAAGAATGTAAATCTGACGTGTCTGTCTGTTTGTATGAACACGTATCACTGCTAAAATACTGTGTTCATGATAAAACCTCTTCTAAGAAAATCATAAAGCATATCTTCGAGTAAGTTTAGTCTTGGATTTATTAAAGTTGCTTCAGTTTATCAAAAGTTCTTGTAATTTTAATGATAAGTCAATGGAATTATACGTTCAGATGACTTTTTAAATGCCAATTTTTACATAACTAAGGTTTCACGCGAACGAAGTCGCGGGCACAGTTAGTAGTAAATATATTCTCTCTTCCAAAGTACGATTTAGGTTCGATTCTCGATTTAAAAAAAGACCCTACGAATGATTTTAGCTACTAAATAAGTGTAATAACAGAATCTCGCCTACCCTAGAAATCTAATCAGGCGTGAACATAAAGCACATTGTCACGTTATCCTGTGAGATCGGCGTCACACAAAACACTTTCGGCGTAATGTTTTGTAACATTAGATAAATGTTTTGTCCGCTTGTTTATTGTTCGTGGAACTCCGTCGCTCTGGGGACAATGTTATTCAGTATCTTAATCTCTTTGGATGTAGTGTAGTTAAGTGCCGGTTTTTTTATTACATAATCTTAGAGTCTTCCAATAAAGATTGATGAAGAGCTCTTCAGTTTTATCCAGCAGAAAAGCGGCCATATTTGCAAATTGCAAATTCAGGTTATGTATTACAAATTAAATACAAATTAAAATGTATATATCTATCTTTATAGCCTTACGAGAATGAAGGTTTTAATATTATATAGAGCCAGTACTGTCACTGTTTTCCTCAAGCTTGGTTATGGCTGATACCTTGTCACAATTTGTTTTTTCTAGTTTGATATCATATTATTTCTAACATCTTACACTTTTTGTCAAAAGGTTACTGTTTGTTCTCTTGTTACTTTATGGTAGCGATGTTTCTAAGTCTACCTGGCTACCTACCAGCCTCAAATTGAAACTATTGTAATATACCTTCCAGCAGCTACACATGATAGGTAATCCCCGACTAGGGTTAGCGTGTTTACTGTCTTAAATCACATTTAACATTGTGTGTGATTGTCAAACCCCCCTATATGTAAAACCCCTCTATACTTATTACTTGTATAATATTATAAAGTTGAAGAGTTTGTTTGCTTGAACGCGCTAATCTCAGAAACTAACTTTAAATACGTGACACCCCTTAAAAAAATGCAATAATAAGAACGACTCCTTACTTTTAAAGTGTAACTTTTATTACATCGTCTCAAACTTTTTCGTCTGTGTGTTGCATGTCGCGTGATGGTCGGCCGCGGAGTAGGGATAAAGTGAAAGGCGCTCGTCAGAGCAGCCAGGGCCAATATGGCGGCGCCTATAGTTCGCAGCAGCTGACCGTGTAGTGTATAGACTATTATTAGTTAAATGTCTATAGTGTGAAAAAAAGTTTCACTTTTACCGTGGTTTCATAAAACCACATGTAGTGTATGTGGTATAGCATATATACGCTCTCTCGTGTGTTTCCGTGTTGGTAAGCAAATAGCAAATATCATTGTCGTGAGAGCCGCGGGCGCGTGTGGACGATTGTGATATATTTGTTAATACGTGAGCATTGTCGAGCACAAAGGATACCATACACCACACAATCCTTTTTTTTAATAATATTAAATACATAATAATGGTTATTGATGGGTAATTGCTTAGGAGTTAGATATGGACATAGATATAGTTAGACATAGCACTATGGCGGACTATTATGTAGGCTTCTTGAAGATATAAAATTCAGAAGTATATGGTGACATACTTATATATCTTATAAGATTCTACCAGCATTAAAGTTGTTTGAAACATGGTTTTTAAAATTTGATTGCAAGCATTTCGCTACTTTCTATAAATAAGGTATTTTATATGTATAATTTATACTAATACTAGCGGGCCCGGCAGACGTTGTCCCGCTCTAATTATAAAAAAACCCTTAACAAATTATACACCAAAACGTTCCTCATGAATCACTTTATCCACTGGTGAAAACCGCTTGAGAATCCGTTCAGTAGTTTTTGAGTTTATTGCGAACAGACAGACAGACAGACGCGGTAGGGGTATTTGTTTTATGTAATGTATGTTGTATGTAATAATTATAAAGAGGTAAAGTTTGTGAATTTGTGAGTTTGTAACATTGTAGGGAGTAATCTCAGGAACTACTCGTCCGATTTGAAAAATTCTTTCAGTGTTAGATAGCTCATTTATCAAGGATATAGTCTATATATCACGCTAAGACCAATAGGAGCGGAGCACCAATGGGGAATGTTTAAAAATGGGGTTTATTTTTCCTTTTGAGAGCTTCCGCTGCGTGTTAGCGTTGGCCCAAAGTAACTATTCCATGCGAACGAGGTCGCGGGCAGAAGCTAGTATAGTATAAAAAAGTGGTTGACTTTCTCTAAATACCTCTAATAAGGAAATGAATATACCCACGTACTATAAATTAATTACATATAAAAAAATGTTTGATCCATAAAATAAAGGGTGGCTCAAATGATTTATATACTATAGTAGGTTTATTAGAAAATAAAAAGAGAAAGACTTTTATATTTATGAGTAAATTTCGTTAATAATTTTTTAACACTAGTGTGTGTATGTATCATAAATGTGTGTGTATTGCGGAGTTAACTTTTTTAAATTTAATAAGAACCTTATAGGTATAATACTTTATAAAAATAGAAACGCAAACGAAGCCGCGGACGGCTGCTAGTTATAATGTAAAACAATCCACGCATAAGTTATCGTAAAATCTCTAAGCACTCGAAACGAGTGTACTCGTTGGTGTATCGTAAAGGGCTGAGTGGAGACACGCGGCCCCCATTACACGCTCTAATTAAATAAAACGCACAAATATGCCGCCCGTGTGAAACTACCTTAATGGGCTCTGTAGACTTATGCGCTCTTAGACACGACGTAATTCACATAAAACTTCTTACGTCAGGGCTCTTTGAAGTTCTGATCAGCAATATTTTCTCTTCTAATCTTCTAAACCCACCACTATGTCGGGTAGAATGGGAGCAGTGTCTTGTTTGCCTTCAGGTATTGAAGAACAGAGAGAAATACGCTCTTCTCTTTTTAAAAGTTTCATTTCTACCGCGTATGACATTTTTATTACTAGTGGTTATCTTTTTTTTTTGGCAACCAATCTTCTAGTAGATTATTACTGCCATTGTCGAGTAGGTAATTATATTACAAGTTTCTTTGTTCATTTCAATGAACTAACAAGATGGTGGCCGTCTTGTAGAACTTTCCAGGGAGTATTTGTGGCAAGTCAGGATCTCCTGCTCCGTGGTATTATTTCCGATTCACTTCACTTATCAACAATAACCAAAATATATTACGTAAAACACCACCAATATTACATAATATAGAGCCGAATAATACAAGATTATGAATAAAATATAAAGTCCACTGCATGACATTTCAAGATCCCGCCAAAAACTCCTAGTAGTGGCTGTACAGTACTCCGAAGGCGACAATAATTCACTAACGTTTTAAGTTTCAACATTGTTGTGTCTAATTTTTGCCAAAGAGTGTACCACAGGTACACCTATAATTTTTGTATATATTTTGTTTAGAATGTGGGTTTTTACGTTCGATTAATTACATTTCCCGTATATTATCTTTGCGTATGAACGTTTATAGTATAACCTATAAAGTTTATACAGTAAGAACACGAGATGGCGCTTATTTACTAAAAAGATGTCCGTGTCAACAGTTACTTATAATTAAACATAAGAGGACATTAAACTAAATCTGTGAAGTGCTTGAATATTATTTCTGTTTTCAGGTAAAACTATACAAAATTATTGTGTCAATTATAACTCTTCTTTTTTCACATCAACTCAATTTAGTTCTGTGTATAAATAACAATAACCTATATTTGAATTAAATATCTATATTTGAATAATTACTATCTGAAATGATAACCGTAACTTCCGATTCAAACCAAGGTTATTCAAACCTAACGTTTTATATTTTCTCCAAAAGAATTCGTTCCTAATCGAGTTTTATTATGAAATTAATTTGCAAGTTCCACTTTTCCAATTCGTCAATTTGATAGATCTGTTAATTTGACGTTGGTGGAATTATGTATTTATATTCGTGGCCATTAAGGAAAAAAAACAAAAAGTTTCCTTGCCCATTTAAAGACATTCATAAGTCTACGTACGGGTGTATTATGGAAGTCGCGTGGCGCACCGATACACCTCTCGACCATTGTTACCTTTTCACTTTTGATCACGAGTGTACTCTCCCGCCCATTGTCGATGGTTCCTACTCCTAAGTTTTTATATTATTACATAATCATTTTAATGGCGGATGAAAAAGTGAGGTTAGAAATTTGACGTCGTATTTTTATATGGAAAAATATTGTTACCGTGGGACATATTAGCTTCTATTTATAAACTAGTTGTTACTCGCGACTTTGTTTGCGTCTTATATTATCTTAATAATGTTTTTAAGTATAGAGAAAAACTGAAACAAGAAGGAAAAGCAAAGAGGAAAATCATCGCGTAGTGCTTATAAAAATTATAGTATCTTAAAACTTTAATAACTTTATATTAAATGAAGTTATCGCGATAATGTTTTTATTTATAAACTAAGAGTCTTAGAGGTAAAACTAAAAAAAAATGATCGAAATTTATTAGCTAGTTTTTGAGCGCGTACAACGGAAAATCATTGAATTAAAAACAAAAGTGACTCAAAATACAACAATTTCCATTTGTATAATATAAATTAGTCTCTCAGAAATATATAAGAAATATAATAATTATAACTACATTATATTTAGAAATACTTACAGTGGATGAACGGATTGGTGAATTGAAGATAAACTTACAAATTAAAATTTCATCGACGTGTTTACATTTCAAGTTGTCAAGGGTACAAAGAAAGGTATAGGATAAGATAATCCAGAAGAAAGTCCTGTTCTTGAGGGATAGGTCATAATCTAGACTAACGCAGGCAAAAGATGGAATACTGTATGTGCGGTGATTATTACGACCTTGTTGTAGTAAGAAAATGCAATTTTGAAATACTTATAAATAATATTTCTGTATCTCTATTTCTAGTTATTGATTTATTACTATAATTATTAAAACAAATCTAATCTGATATCGATGAGGCTTAAAATAATACGTATTGTAATAAATTTTCTTTTAGAAATGCTTAACTAAACTATCCTCGCGGTTAAAAGAGCATCGCGAATATATCAAGTTTTTTTTTAATGAGTAATATTAAAAATGTTGTCATTGCCTACAGTTCATATAGAAATAAAAAAAAAACAAACTCCCGATAAAATTTCAAAATGGCCGAAAAATATAGACTCCGTGTTACCAGGGCGCGAAGCGGAATTACCTTAAATACGTCGGAAAATTACGAGGACCGGAGCAATTTCGCCGTAGAGCCCTTATACGGATGGAATTACATCTCGCGCCGGGTTCCAATTTAGTCTATAATGTAAAGGGCTCAAGGTAAATCACAGTTGTTATTTTGTACCCTCGTGTGTGTACACTGTAAGCGTAAATTATTATATTTAGAACTATTACACCCGTATAGAGCCGAGGATAGTTATATAATTTAACTAGCTGTGCCCGCGACATCGTCCGCGTGAAATCTTATGTAAAAAAACAGTGATTAACAAAGTCATCTGAATGTATCAAGTCCATTTAATGATCTACTTTTCTCTTGTACTTAAGTCACGTTGTCATTAGGAGTACAATAACTTTTGATAGACTGAACCGATTTGTATGAAACAATATCAAATGTTACTCCATGATATATGTACTATGATAGGTTTTATCATGAACCCAGTATTTTAGTAGTGATGCGTGTTCATACAAACAAACAGGCAGACATTTTTGATTTGAATGAAATGTATTTTATTACTTATTCTTAGACATCTGCAACGTCTTTTTTACAAAAATCTAAAAAGTACAGACACTTTAGATTTAACATACATTCTTATTATATGTATAGTCCGAAAACTTCTTTAAGCGCTTTAACAGTGAACAAAATGAGACATAACGTTCGGGCCGATGACGTTGAATCGGGTTTATTCGGCTCCATTCGACATCAATCTCGTTTATTGTCTGTTACTTTTTGTTATTAAGAATTATGGTAATTAAATAATGTTATTATATTATGTATGCTTTGTATATAACCAGTGTAGTATTTCAAACACAGATTATGAGCATTTAATTAAATATTACTATTGTTAATTTGCATATAAACATTAGTACATTTTGATAAAATTTAATGTGAATATATTTATTTATAATCTAAATAAATTATAATTATCTGGGTTTTGACTAAAACTTCAATACCTGGACTATCCAAAACCATATCCACCATAACCATATTACAAAAAAGTTAAATACGTATTAAATACTTGGTTTAAAAAAGTTTCCTAATAATTGCACCGCGCTCGCCCGAGGCAAGTTCGCGTTATCCTTTCTCACAAGTCTAACCTAACGTAACCAAAGCGAGACAAAAAAGCAAGATGGCGGACATTCAGCGACCACGGTGCATTTAATATGAGACCTTTTTAAAGCCAGGGTTCAATACGTATTTAACTTTTTCGTAATAACACCGTATAGGTTTAAGCTCGATAAAACTAATGTAGACCTCATGAGGCACAGGTCAACAGACTGTTGGCAGCATAAGTTTAACTAAAATACATGATTTATTACAAAACTGAAAAATAACAAATAATGTATTGTAAAACCATTTTTTGTAATATGTATTATTCATTTATTTCATTGTACATGTACATTCATTGTACATTGTACGAACTTATTTTACTAAACTATTAAAGTTACAATTTACGATATCGTGGAATTAAAAACAATTAAAAACATGATCCACGATTTTGAGGTATAGGTTGTAATAAATCAGCCGATGGGTTCAATTAGACCTAAGGATTGAGTAATCCAATTAATATATACGTATAAGTATCATCAGGTTTATTGCGGTTACTTGCCACAGATAGTATAAATAAATATATAAAAAGATTGAAATGTGTACAATCACTGCTGGTTAACCGCACCGGAGTGAATCGGTAATCGTAAACTAGTTTTATTATAACGATATATTCAGCCTACAGCCGGAGAGGATTACCGTGTGACAGCGCTCGTGACGTGTGAAATGAATCAAATTATTGCCAGCCTAAAAAATAAATACCAAAAAATATACAAAAGTGTTTACGTTCGTAAATAATAATAATTTTCAGTTTTTGGTGGGATATTAACGTGTCATTTAGAGGTTTTTAAATTTTATTCATAATCTTGTGATATATGACTCTACATTTTGTAATATTGGTGGCTTTTTACGTTATGTAGTTCGTTTATTGTACACAAGTGAAGTGGATTGAAAATATTACCACGGAGCATGAGCTCTGAGATGCCACAAAAACTCCCTGGAAAGTTGTAATAATGAAATTATCACAAGACACTTGTAATGTTAGTCGTATTTGTCAATGGCAGTAATAATTCAGAAGATTGGTTGCCAAAAATAGAAAGAAGAAGATGTATAATATTTATAATTTGTTTAAAAGTTACTGGAGAGTCGTTTGCGATTATGTCCTTACTAATATTATAAATGCGAATATGAGTTTGTTTGTCGGTTTGTCACGATTTTACGCATTAAATACTCAACTAGAATTATCATGACATTTTGCATACACATTGTTCATAAAACGACATACAGTACCTAAATTTTACTCAAGAAAAAATACTGTCACCAATGCATAAACCAAACCTATGTTAAAGCAACCGAAAACGTGGGCAGTAGCTAGTATACATATAAATCAAATTATCTCTTGTTTGACCATAATAATCTTCGAAAGCTATGAAGATTTTAAAGACACTTTTACAGGCAAATGGAGACGTTTTCAGGGTTTTTAATAAAGGTAACTTGAATGGTTCAAAGGGGTATAGAAATAAAGTAGTAATTGCAAATTACAATAATTAAAGAAATAAAATACAGCCTACAATAAGAACAGACAATATACATGGTTATTATCCTAACTAATATTATAAATGTGAGAGTCAGTTTGTTTAACACACATCCAAGCCTTAATTACTGAGCTGATCGCTATGTAATCTTCTATACATATTGTCAGGGATACAAAGAAGAACGTACGGTACCCTTTATCCAAAGAAAAAAACTTTTTCCGAGAGGATGGACAAATACCTCTGCCAGGCCAATAGCGTAGTCATTTCGAAGGAAAAAAACATTAATGCGAGCGAAACCACGAGCAAAATTTAGTCGGAATACGACGACCAAAAGTAGAAATTTATTTTCTATTTTTTTTTCTCATTTTAATTTTGAGGTGGTACGTTGAAAATCTCCGTAAATCTTAGAGATAACATACACATTGAAAATAGTGATTACAAAACATTTAAATTAAGACAGTTTCTTTATGAACGTGCAATATCTAATATTATTGAAACATCGCACAAAAATAGAATATACAAAAATATCTAATAAAGTAATACACACCGTAGGTACATCGAAAACTAAGACTGATAAAAAATAATGCATTAAAGTCTATTTTCAAACAATTTAACATTAATATATCTAAATGTTTCAGTAAAAGGAAAACCCATGGAAAAAAAATACAAAAGTAATTTGCAAAAGCTGTTATTTTTGTCTAAATATTCGTATCACAGAATCCATTTACTCTGGAATCATCCGGTGTCGTCTGACAACGTTGTAAAAACCGCCAATGAAATAAATTCAGACTTGGACAGGGTTGGCAGCACCAAGCTGTCATCTACTGAGTACATATATATTTTTTAAATTTTTCTTTAATTGTTCGAGAAACAGATTTTCCCTTTGTGATATCCCCCCTCCTTATATTCCCCGTTCTACTAACCTTACGTTTCTCTTAACTTTTGTGTATAATAAACCCTTTAATTTTACATGCCTGATTTATTGAAATTAATAAGATCAAACTTAATTAGATTGTGTATTTCTTAATCAACACGTACCTAACTTTGGGTATATGTGTATTTGTGTGTGCAACATACAATAACTTGGCCTGAACACATTTTTTTAAAATTATGTTTTCTTGCTCTCCTTCGTTTATGACATTGACGGAATTGTGTACACTTACACACGGCGCCATAAATCAAAGAAGAAGACTTTTTGTGAGTTCTCAACGGTATCTTCGCCTGTTATGTAGTGGCTTTTATATTTTATCCATAATCTTGTATTATTAGACTCTATATTTTGTAATATTGGTGACATCTTACGTAATATAACTCGGTTATTGAGCACAAGTGACGTCAAGGGGAAATAATATCCCCAAGCATGGATTCTGACTTGCAACAAAGCACTCTGAAAAGTTTTTAAAAGAGGACCACTATCTTGTTACTTAATTGAAATGATTGCAAGAAACTTGTAGTTGTACTGTACTGTAATGACAGTAATAATCTGGAATTATTAAATTATTACTACCTTTTTTTTACCACTTTTTTACCATTATTTTACCTAATTATTACCTTTTCAAGACAGCAAAAGTGGATTGTTTTTTGTTTCAATTATCAATTAACGAATACCTAAGAAAAAGAAGAGACATTAGGGGTGTAAGGTGTGTCGATCGATGGGGTTATGATGTTAGTCATAAGACTTGAGACACCCAAGCCAACCTCACCTGCACATGGTGGTGCACCCTGCTGAATAACGAACGAGGCAGTGGCGATAGCGAGATGGTAGGGTTTTACAGACTGGGTCGTAACAATCATGTATATGGCGAAAAAGCCCGTCATAGTGATTCACTTCTGCGGGTTGCGTTTCGGGATCAGCCTATGTATATCAAGCTTTTCGCAGGCCGGTATGACAGCGGTGACCGGCGATGGATAGTGTGTCACTCGGTGGTCGCCATTGTTTTTGGATTGTACTGTGCTTACCATTAGGCATAGTGCAGTCATTTTGCCGTGCTACAAAAATACATATATTTAGTATAATCAACCCCAGAGCATGTTCTTTGTATAATTAAAGTAATTATTCATGTAAGATTATTATTACGATTCTAAAGACAGATCAAAAGTAATAATTATAACACATTTATTAAAGAAAACTCAAGTAACAAATTTCTACATCAAATCGAATCGGGTGTTAACGCGAATTAAACATTATTCTAAAATTTGACGAGCTTCTAAACGTTAGATGGGCGACGGTTATACTATATCTGTTTAATTTACAAAAAATAATCTTTATATAAATTGGCAACCCTACGAATAACTGCGAACGGAGACAGGCGACAGTGAAAGTTAATATGAAAATGGAATAAGCAGAAACCGACCAATGACAGCCAGGCCCGGGGGAACGTTGGCCAATAGGCGCGCGGGGATTTTCGCGCGCTGAATTTTTATTAGTACCGATAATAACGCGCCATTTTGTTACAGGTGGTGTATTTTCAGTTTTGGAGTATTCGTTTAAGTTCTTCTTTTTACAAATACATATTATTTCAGCCTGAAACTTATAATGAAGATTCTAAATTGTATGTATTAATTGATAATGACCTACTTTAACATAAAATATCAATAATACCTTGCCACAACCGAAACGTTAGGGAATTTTTATTTTATGCCTTCTTCTGTATCTATACGTATAAATAAAATTGAAAAGTCTGCTTTAATGTCAGAGTTAATGTCCGAAAACGTAATAACAAGATAGATTCTAAAAATTCTTGAACAAATTGGATGGTAGATAGAGTAGGGTGATATAAGTTATTTTTTATTAAACCTTGTCCTATAATTAAGAATAACAAAATCACGAACTACCATATATATATGTATATATATATATATATATATATAAATGGGTGTCTGTATATCTGATATCGATAAACTTCGACACAGTTTGTCCGATCACTATGGAAATTAACACACGTAAGTAATTTTCTACGTAGAATTTTTTGTGCCATCCATTATACTGTAACCTGCTAATAAATGGCGCTAGGCTGTAATTCTTTACAACTAACTTTTTATCATAACTAGCTCTTAATCCCAGCATTACTTGCGCTTTCACGTCTTAACTACGCAATCGGTCATAATTAAATTATGCTTACACGGTGCCAAGGGTCCACAAAAGGATACAGGGTCACTCTCATCTAGAAAAAATGTAAAGTTATCCGAGGGATAAATCAAAACTACATTAATGCGTGCGTAGCTACGGTCAAAAACTAGTAAAAAAGGAAGAAAAAAAAAAATGGGGAGAGAGAGAAAAAAATAAAGCGGCGCGGGAAAGGAAGAAAAAAAAAAAAAAAAAAGGAAAGAAATAAAGGGGGAGGAAAAAAAAAAAAAAAAGAAAAAAGAAAAGAAAAAAAAAAAAAAAAAGGGGAAAAAAATAAAAAAAAAAAAAAAAAAAAAAAAAAAAAAAAAAAAAAAAAAAAAAATAAAAAAAAAAATAAAAAAAATTAAAAAAAAAAAAAAAAAAAAAAAAAAAAAAAAAAAAAAAAGAAGAAAAATAAAAAAAAAAAAAAAAAAAAAAAAAAAAAAAAGAAAAAAAAAAGAAAAAGAAAAAAAAAAAAAAAAAAAAAAAAAAAAAAAAAAAAAAAAAAAAAAGAAAAGGAAAAAAAAAAAAAAAAAAAAAAAAAA
Source organism: Antheraea yamamai (assembly GCA_036509395.1). NCBI lineage: Eukaryota > Metazoa > Arthropoda > Insecta > Lepidoptera > Saturniidae > Antheraea > Antheraea yamamai. The sequence goes on along the minus strand of AP028449.1, from coordinate 3,050,323 downwards.
AAAAAAAAAAAAAAAAAAAAAAAAAAAAAAAAAAAAAAAAAAAAAAAAAAAAAAAAAAAAAAAAAAAAAAAAAAAAAAAAAAAAAAAAACAAAAAAAAAAAAAAAAAAAAAAAGGAAAAAAAAAAAAAAAAAAAAAAAAAAAAAATATTTAAAAAAATAAAAAAAATTGAAAGAAAAAAAATTGGGGGGGAAAAAATAAAAAGGGGGGGGTGTTATTTTTTATAAGAAAAAAAAAAAAAAAAAAAAATATAAAAAAAAAAAAAAAAAAAATAAAAAAAAAAAAAAAAAAAAAAAAAAAAAAAAAAAAAAAAAAAATAAAAAAAAAAAGAAAAAAAAAAAAAAATAAAAAAAAAAAAAAAAAAAAAAAAAAAAAAAAAAAAAAAAAAAATTAAGAATAAAAAAAAAAAAAAAAAAAAAAAAAAAAAAAAAAAGAAAAAGAAAAAGAAAAAAAAAAAAAAAAAAAAAAGAAAAAAAAAAAAAAAAAAAAAAAAAAAAAAAAAAAAACAAATTAAAAAAAAAAAAAAAAAAAAAAAAAAAAAAGGAAAAAAAAATAAAAAATATAAATCATAAATCAATTTGAACATATTCAATATATTACTTCGAGAGTATGTAATGAAAAATATCTGCTGAAATATTTAAAATTCATTATATACTAGTTGTGCTCGCGACTCTGTCCGCGTGGAATCTAATCTACCTTCAAGAGATTAACTCCTACAAACATATTCACGAAATATATTTACCATATCATTTAAGAAAAATTCTAATCCAATACAAAAATTCTGTTAAATATAAACGAGTGCAATTTAACAATACGAAACTCGCTCTTAGAAATATTTTTTCCCGAGTTTTATACAGTTAGGCTGTATGTTCGGTTTCCTTTGCCGGCGGCTGTCCCGCCTGCCGGGACGCGGCTAATTATATCCAGCCGTTTCCGTTTCCGAGTGCGCCCGATCAACGGCGCGACGATTCCGAGCGAGAGCGAATTCGAAATTCAAATGAAATGCACCGCCATTTTTATAATTAGAATGGTGGCTTTTTCACGAAGATTATTATTTTTTTTTTTAGAAATATCTGTCAAAATTGGTGATTTAAAATTGACGTATATAAGCAGTTTTGCTTATCTTCTCGCTAAGTGTTGATATACAGCTGTGTTAGATGAACAATAAGGGATATATGTTTTTTAGTATTTTGTATATATTACTTTTAATTGTATTTGTATAATACTAGACTTGCGACTACATTTATATTTGTATTTTTTAAATGACTAGCTTTTGTTTTTTGTGTATAAAAGGCAGCCTAAGTCCTTTTCTGTATCCCTAACAATGTGTATACGAAACTTCATGACGATCGGGTAGTCCGGTGAAGCTGTAAAGGCCTAACCAGGCAAATAGCATCAGTTCGAAAAAAAAGGATTGTGTGGTTTTACGAAACCACGGTAAAAGTGAAACTTTTTTTCACTCTATAGACATTTAACTAATAATAGTCTATACACTACACGGTCAGCTGCTGCGAAGTATAGGCGCCGCCATATTGGCTCTGGCTGCTCTGACGAGCACCTTTCACTTTATCCCTACTCCGCGGCCGACCATCACGCGACATGCAACACACAGACGAAAAAGTTTGAGACGATGTAATAAAAGTTTCACTTTAAAAAAATACGATCAGTTCACAAGTTAAGGCGTGATAACGTACCAAAAAGTCTCACCTTCGCATTTCTTAAATTAGTAAGGGTATTATTTATTTTGACATTAATAAATTTTCTGTCTAAAATGTACGTCTAATATTTTATTGTAAATTTGTTTAATTACAAAATATACTTCCGAAAAATCCGAATTTCAAGCACAACTATTCTCTAAAAGCGTAAGTAGACAGATGAACATAGAAAAAATACATTACGTTTATCAGTTTTTTTTTTTATATTATAGGGGGGGGGACAAACGAACAGGCGGATCAACTGATTGTAAGAGCTCACCGCCGTCCATAGACACTAGCAACAACACCAAACTACTCCTCTGAACACTCACCATGATAGATGCGATAAAACTCGCAAAGACACGCGATGTCCTGACGCAGTGCCAATGAGTCGAACCGATCGCATATTACCTCGTCGCCGACTATTCGAGCCGCTCTACGCTGGATGCGGTCAAGCGGAAGCAGCTGATAATGAGGCTCTCCAGCACACAGTGAGAACAGTATTCCATGTGTGTATACGAGGAAGAAGTATGGCTTACATCTATTCAATAATATCTATCAGAATGCTCATAAACTACATACTATACGAAGTCCCGTATTATAAATACTTAGCCCATACATTTTGGTATACTATTAGACCCAGTCAGAGAGTCGTACATACTTACACATACACACAAATTCACACCTACCTTACGTTTAACGAATTTTTTTTCTACAATGCCATAATAATTTTCACTTCCAAAAAATTGTGTTCACATTCTTACCTGCTAGAAGTGTATTTAGACGGAATGGGAGTTAATTTCCGAAGCTCACTTTTTCTCGTTGTCTATTCCACATGTTATACTTCCACAGTTGCATCATTTAACACTCTATTACGACCACATTGCTGTCTTATAAACTTATAGCTTAAGTGACAGTCGATTATCTTAAATTCAAATTATTTTTGGAACATAATATGCGACAATTTAGAACTTGAGATAACTTTTGTGTTTAACTGTACCAGTAAATTGGGATATATATTTATACAAAATCATCCACGAGGAATCTTTGGATGCAAATACGAATGAAAAAATCATTGTGTCTGTGACTATCTATATATGGTTAGACTGTCGTGTATATGTGTGTCGTGAGGGTCGATGTGTGAGTGAGTAAGTAATTAGCAACTCTCTCACTTGCTCGTAACAACTTTATTTATTTGGCGACTCGACTTCATTTAAGCAGTCCTTTGGTTCGACCGCGACCAAAATGTTTTGATACTATAACCATATTGTGTATTTATATGTTCTGATTTGACTGAAAAACGGCTTAATCTATCCTTATGTAGTTTTAACTATGGGACGTATATGCCATTTCAAAATTAATATGGTGAATAAAAAATAGAAATTATATGAAACTAGGTGCCCGGCCTGGCTTTGAACAGGTGTACTAACAAAGACAATGAAACCAAGTCATCCCTTTACAGTGCCCTAATGTACTGAAATAAAATCGTAACTGAACGTTCTATCAATATTTTTGAACATTTCCCTACTCTATCTCTCCTATCTCATCTACTTATTCACTTTTTATTCAGAGACTTTTTTAAACTAATTGTTTTACTTTTCCGTGCGATTTTTCACAAATTTTCTTCCTTACAAACCTAATCATGATAATGATAAAGGCATAAAAAAAGAATTCACCAAATAGGTGAAGGTCTTCTGAAATGATGCACTTGCGTACATTCGTCAATCGGTTTTTATTTGTATGGATATCAAAAGTATGTACAATAATTTTAGAAGTCACCAAATATACTATGATCAAATAAAATTGCAGATATAACGACTGTGTAAAAATGCGTGCAGAGCCTCGGGTAACTGCCAGTATGTAGCATGTAAGTTTTATGATATTCAATTGTTAAAGAAGTCACTTTGCTTCTTTTTATTACAAACTATTACAAGATTAAGCAAATTATAAATGATCAAAATTTACCAGTCCTCCTATATAAGTTTATTCGTGCTCTTTGAAAGAATATCTCAAAGGTGTAGCCAAGTTACAATATAAAGAACAATCTCGCACGAAAGGACAACATTTAAAATTAAAATTAATACAAAGTCATATTATTAAGTTATAAAATCGGTTTGGTCTCCATCGCACTGCGTAATGATTTTCCTAAAATGGCAAAAATTATTAAACGGTTTTCATTTCTAATACAATTTTTTTTAATATTCTTGTGCGTTCAAGACAGGAGAGGGTGGAAGAACGTGTTTTTTTTGGACCTGATTATCCTTAATTGTCTTGATGGGTCTTGGCATTCAGCCGTATGACAAAGAGCTCATAAGCACATGAGCGCGCCTCGGCTTGGGCTATTGTTGCCTTGTATGCAATATCGCGAATCGGTCTAACGTTTTCATGCAAGCTAATCTAGCCATACGTGTATGCCTTAATGATACTCATAGACACTACTTTCCTGTGTGCATCAGAAGAGTGTACATGTAGTGGGGTGGTAGGGTGTCTGTACCCGACTGGATCGCGACCACCGTACACCAGGTGGAACACCCGCCATAGTGGCACGTTTGGGCGTGTCGCGTTCCGGGATTAGCCGGTGTATATCCAGCAACCGGGGGGCTGTCCTGACTGGGTCGCTTTCAGGCCGGCATGACAGCGGCGACCGGCGATGGATAGTATGTCTTTCGGTGGTCGCCGTTGTTTTTGGATTGTACTGTGCTTACCATCAGGCACAGTACAGGTCACTTTGCCGTCTAAGCTGGCCACATTATATATATAAAAAAAACATAGAAGAGAAGAAAAATGTTTATTACGATCGAGTCTGTAACAAGCAAACACACTATTAGCATTTTATAATATTAATTAAGATGAACGCAGACAACATTGCAGGTTGCTGCTAGTTAATTGATATAGTAAAAACTCGCTATGCCCTCGATAAATATCCCCTTTTTATATTTTATTATGATAATTTAGGTTTTACTCTCCGGTAAAGAATATTAGTATATTCTATATAACTATACTATAAAACAGGACATTTTCTCAACTAAAGAAATCATTTAAAACAGGATAGAGACATATCATCTGTTACAAAATACAGTATAATTTTTCAGTATTTCTTTTTTTTTTTTTTTTTATTCTTTTTTTATTATTTAAAAAATTGGGAAATGTCTGCGTGGAACCTAACGTAAAAAAAAAGTGGCTGATAAAATCATCTGAATGCATAAGTCCATTTACTTATCTATTTTTCCCTCGTACTTGAGTCGCGTCGTCATTATAGTCACAATAACGTTTGATAGAGTGAACCGATTTTAATGAAACCAAGACTAAATGTTACTCGAGGATATGATTTATGATTTTCTTCGTGAGGTTATTTTCGTGAACGCAATATTTTAGCAGTGATACCTATTCAAATAGACAGACAGAAATTTCTAAAAATGATTGAAATGTATTTTATTATTTCTCCCAAGACACCTGCAAAAATATTTTCCATAAAATCTAAAAAGTACAGACACGTTAGATTTACATTCTTATTATATGTATAGAATATATAAAAGTTGTATAGATGGAATACTATAATCGCGTCAATTAAACTATGGTTTTCAGTTGAAATGCTTATTCTAGCACGTGTATACATTATAGTTCAATTTTTAATAAGAATTATTTATTTGAATGTAACGAACACTGTACGCGACAGTACCAAGCTATATCCTCTTAAGACGTTGTCTCCCACAAATTTGGCGTTGCTTAACATTTAAATGTTGAATCATACGCGGCTTCTCTTCCCGCCCGCCCTATCATCCTCCGCCCTCCTCACCTCCGCCCGCCCAAGTATTAATGCGGATAATACCGGATTATTACTCTTTACATAGTCTGTGATGCTTGAAGTTATATGCATAAGCTAGTTATGTGCGTGGTGCCACCTGCGAGAAATTAAACAATTTGTTCTGTATTGAAAAGTTTAAGTACTTAACTTAATTAATCAATTCATTCTTAATTCCTTCATGTCATACTTTACCATAACAAAATGTATACTAAAATTCGAAATAACGAATGTCTAAAGCAGACGATATACTTCTCGATTAATAAGTGTTCTAACATAAAGACAGGCAGACAGACATCTCTTTTTTCTATGTAAAAAATATAGTATTTTTTGCAATATTTTATGATTGAATCATAATATTGCATCACTAAATAATAATTTTATGTAATTTAATTAAATACAATCGTTTTCACGTTTTTCCACCCGTTAGAATGAATTATTCTCAATTAACTTTGAACTATGTATGTATGTATGACTTGCATATATAAGGCATGCTAAGAAACGGAGTCAAAGTAATACTATTCGTAGGTTTTTGACATTTGACTATATTAATTTTTTGCGTTGTATATTAATTTCAAAGAAGGCAGAAGATTGTACAAGGTACCTATACATATTTCATTAGAAATTTCAAGTTAAATTCAAATCAATTTAACCTGTATATTGTTCCCAAATAAAATACCAGTAAAGCAACCTTGGATTATCTCTATATAACAGGATATTAAATAGAATTATCTATTGGATATCAACCCCATTATACCTCACCGTGTCTAAGTTGACATCACAAGGCCTGTACATTAAAGTTTTCTGTTTAATTTTTTTTTGTAGAACTAATCTTCCAGACTATTACTGCCATTGTCGAGGCAATACTATTACAAGTGTCTTACGATAATCTCAATGTACTAACAAGATGGTGGCCCCAATATTAGAACTTTCCAGGGGGTTTTTGTGACATCTCAGAATTCATGCTCCGTGGTATTATTTTCCCTCTACTTCACCTATGTAAAATAACCGAACTATATTACGTAAAATCCGAACAATATTACAAAATACAGAGTCAAATAACACAAGATTATGAATAAAATATGAAAAAAACACTACATGACAAAAACTGAACATTAAAGTTGTAAGACAAAACAATGTCGTTACTCTCTGTTAATTGTTTATTTAGTTCAATTTAAGCAAAGTGCATACAGGCTACTGTTTTGTATTAAAGAATGCTCGACCAATGGTTAAACTTCGACTGTAGAGCGAAAAAAACCTTTTCGAATTTTTATTGATATTACTAAAGCTAATCAATAGTTACGAAAAAAAAGAGAAATGAAAAAAATCGGCTAAGAAACAGATACATATTCTGAGTCTTATCCATACTAAGCTTTAAATCAGACGTCCCCTTAAAAGCGTCTCAAGAAAACACAAGTTAATTTTAAGTAATAAGGATGCTAGGTAATCAGGCAAGAGTTGCTAATTACGATTAATACGCCCCTTGTCCGAGCTCGACTGCGGCCGAGTGTCACCGAAGATTGCCGACTCGCCCCACGAGATTGATAACGGTCGTGTTCGTTCCGTGTTCTAAATTTGAATGTATTATAGATTGATTACTCTACAGATGCGACAATTCACTATAACCATGACTGCGTAATGATTAGTGGTGGATAATCTTTTATATAGTAGTAGGTGGTAGAGCCACGCTGAGGCTATTACTGGTTTCAGCATGAATACTCGCCCGGGGTAGCACCACCTTCTCACAGAAAACTGTCGTGAAGTAACAGTGTTTTCACTGTTTCGTTTCGTTCGGTCAGTGAGAGCTCCGGATACCCAACTCCCCTCCCCCTCCCCTCCCCCTCCCCTCCCCCTCCCCTCCCCCTCACCTCCCCCTCCCCTCTACCCCACTCCCCTTCTCCTAAACACAGGCTAGCAACGCACTTGCGACTCCTCTGGTGTTGCAAGTATCTATGGCCGGTGGTGATCACTTAACATCAGGTGACCCACCTGTTCATTTGCCTCGTGATATAAAAAAAAACGTTACTTATTTTCTCTTTTATTTTAGTATATCTAAGCCTTTCTGTGTTCTTAAAGATCATGACGGTCGATTCTGTGTCGCGAGGGTCTTACAAATATACAATTGACGGATAGAAAGATAACCATAATAATCTTAATAAGAACACACAGCAACTAGATAGCAAAAGTAATAGCTTAGGACTCCTATTTTAAAATAGTAAGCCAGAAGCGTTACATAGCATCAATAAACCAGCTGAGAAAAATTAAGATCAAAATAACATATCCCAAACTATAAAACAATAAAAAAGATGACAAAATAAAGTAAAGCTTAACTAGGTCTCTGCCTACCCGCGGTAGAGGAGTGTCCGGCAAGGGTTGACGCCAAGTCGATCTTCAAATTAAAAAAAAAAACCATAATAATCAATCATCTGTGGTTCACATAAATAAACTTCATATGTGAGATTCAAACCCACAACACTTAGCACGGTGACCGCTTAAACTGATGTATTAATTACGTCTTAAATAATATATAAATCAGTTTGGAGTCTTTGGCTGGTTTTTATCCTGTCATGTATTGGATTTTATTCATAATCTTGTGTTATTAGACTGTGTATTTTGTAATATTGGTGGTGTTTTACGTAATATAGTCCGGTTGTTGTGCACTAGTGAAATTCTGAGATGTCACAAAAACTTCATGGGAGATTCTAACAAGGGTGGCTCATCTTGTTAGAGCATTTAATTTATAGCGAGACACTTGTAGCATTATAATCTGCTCGACAATAGCAGGAATAGTCTGGATGATTGGTTGCTAAAAGTAAAAAATATCACAGTGTGTATAAATAAATAGTGGCACGTCTGTAATGTTTTATTCTTTATAAAAGACGCTAGATTAGTTCGCTTATTCGAAGTTTAAATTCCGTCCCCTCGACGGAATTTGAATTAAGAAATTGGATTGGCGTTCTCTTGTATTCAAAAGCTGTTACAGATTATACCGATGCTGATTAACATTTTCTCATTAAAAGACATTTACTCTTGATTTCGATACAAAATGAAAGGTGATTAGAGTCTTTACTATTAACAGTTAAAATATTTTTTTGGAGTGAAAACACCTTTACGCGCGTTAAGTGGTATTTTTGGCACTAGATAAGTTTAGAATTTCGCGTCATGACATACTATGTAAGCATGACCGGCCGTATTGCACGTAGTATAGGGGCCTGTATACATGTAATATTGATATTTTGCAATTCATCATACGTTTGCTTGATTAATAGACTTTATAAAAATGTAAATAATTATTTCTCCGAGTGCCAATAGATATGAAAACCACACTAATGTTAATAATTTCAATAAACAAATTCTGCAATTTAAATATTGTCATTCACACTATATTTCATATGAAAATGAAAAAAGAGAACCCATTAATTTCATTGTTTTGAGTTTTCACTTCTGTCGTCAGTCCTTATGAGCGCCTCGACGTTTTTTTTTTCTAATTCATCTTAGAGGTTGATACATTTTGTCTGTGATCACGTCAACTACATATTATCCATACTGATTCATAACATTTTTATTTGTAATATCAAATGAAAGTATATATACGGCGTTAATAATAAATACCAAATTATCAAAGTTTTATTTGTCTGTCTGTTTGTTCTAGCTAATAACCGATAAGGCTGGACCGGTGGAGTGTTTGGCGAGGACTTGGAATGTCATGTAGTGGATTTTATATTTTATTCATAATCTTGTGTTATTAAACTCTATGTTTTGTAACTAGCTGCGCCCGTGACTCCGTCCGCGTGGGACCTGATGTACAAAACAGTGACTAATAAAGTTACCTGAATGTATTAATTCTAATTATAATCTACATATTTTTCTCTCGTACTTAAGTCGCGTCGTCATTAAAATTACAATTACTTTTGATAGACAGAACCAATTTTAATGAAATAAAAACTAAATGTTACTCGAAGTTATGCTTTATGATTTTCAATTTATTTTATCATGAACGCAGTACTTTAGCAGTGATGCGTGTTCAAAGAAACAGACAGATATTCCTAAAAAATATTGAAATGTATTTTATTACTTATTCCTAGTAATCTGCGACAATTTTTTTCACGAAAATCGAAAAAGTACAGACACCTTAGATTTACATCTTAATATATGTATAGATATTAGGTACAATGAAATAAAATAATGTCACATTTAATTCACATTATCAGCATTGATTTAGCGATGTAGTGCAGTGTAATATTACGAAACAGACATTTATTTCTGTCGCTGCACTCCTTTCATGTTTCATTTGTTGATTCCTCGATACTGGAACGCAACTACGGAGTCTTTGAGCCTTTTGAAAATCGAAGCCGACTGACGCGTCAATCAGCTTGATTGGAGGTGCACGAAGAACGGGGAATCACCTATTTTCGATTCAAATTCTATATGGAAATCCCCGAGGAATAGATTGATCGATAAAGTCTTACCTACTGAGAAATGTGTATATTTAACCTAACTTAACCTAAGAAAATACAACTAAATAATTGGTGGTCTGTAAAGATAATTTTACGTGATGACGTCAAAATTGATCAACAATTGACAAAACAGTTCACGTGTAGGTTGTGTACTGCCGCTGTCTCTCTTCTACTCGGACGCATCGGCAGATCAAGTGAAAGAGAGATAGATGCGTCACAAGTCGAACGCTTAGGCCGATCGCGCCTCTTTAGCGCTTGTTCCGCGCTCTCGTTTACACGTTCGGCTCAGGTGGAACGTGACAATGAGCCATGCTTTTTCGTGCGTGCAGCCGGCGTTCATCAATTTATAAGACGTTATCACGTCAAGTGATGATGATGAGCACTGGTAATGTAGTTTAAATTTAATAAGTCAGTATAACCTACTTTTAAAATTTCAAAACCTATTTTAACCTAGTTAAAATCAATCAATTTGCCTTACTTAGGCTTCAATTTAACACTAACCGATACCGCTTCGGATATAAGTGAAACGAAATTAATCAGAAAAAAAAAATCACAAATCGTCGTCAAATCAAGAAACCATTAAATAACCAATCCGCTTTCATCGAACAAGATCTCTCGTCGAGGCAAAGGTCACAAACACTTTGGACTTTATTCAGCCCGAAAAAAGGTTTCATTGAACATTGACGAGCGCAAATCGGCTCGTGCGTAGCATTTAATCATCTACAAAAGGTCCACTGCACATACGTGTATTCAAAATCCTGACAAAAGAAAAAAGCAATCTTCCCGGATTGGCATTTGGGGGTCCCGTACAAAACGCGAGGTCCCGCTCTGGGGGAATATTGTTAGAGTTGAATTGAAAATGCGTTTTGTCGTCAACATGTTATTCGGTAATTTAGTGTTGCCCGTTTGAAATAACGAGGGTAGTAATTGAAAAGGTTTTAGTACGCATATGTGAATGATTGATTGCTTTTCGCTGCCGTTTTCTTAATGGTCGTTTTGTATTTATCTTTCTAAGGAATTATAGAAAGTAGGTGCATCGAGTAAACCTCTTTGTTATTGCTTGTCGAAATAAACATAAAAATATTCAAGTTATTTGAAATATTATTTTATTAACTATATAACACAGAGAAACAAACACACATGATCGGGATTGAAAAGAGACTTTTTTTAATAACGGTGCTGCCACGGAATTAAATTAAAAATAGTTTTTTTTTGTTTAGGTTCGTAGCCTTGTTATTACAAAAAAGTTAAATACTTAGTTTAAAAAGGTTTCGAATTAAATGCACCGCGCTCGCCCGAGGCAAGTTCAGTTCGCGTTATCCTTTTTCGCAAGTCTAACCTAACGTAACCAAAGCGAGACAAGAGAGCAAGATGGCGAACATTCAGCGACCGCGGTGCATTTAATTCGAAACCTTTTTAAAGCAAGTATTCAATACGTATTTAATTTTTTTGTAATAACACCGTCATGGTTTATGATATTTTATCATTTTCAAGTATTTTATAAAGTTTTGTTTTTCAAATTGTAATTAATATCAGTGTTTCTGTTAGAAGCGTCGTTAGTAAATATGCGATAAAGAATAGAAATTATTTGAGTAGTATTTAAAATCTATCTAGATTTTAATTGTTTTCAAATCAATTTAAAGTATTTATGATGTATCAATATTATTTTATTATATATTATAGACACGTCTATGTTTACCTCCATTAAAATAGCCACCACCCCATTAATTTTAAAATGTATAAACATTTTAAATATATAATTAAATTAATATATATATTTTAATTAAATAATTATTACACATTGACAGATAACAATATATTCAAATTCATTGATATACCTACGAAAAAATCAATACTAAAGTCACCTATTTACACACAGAGCCACCGGTTAGACCTAAAAGTGGTTGATAACCGATTTCCTGTGCTTCGAATTCATAATCAAATTAAAAAAGAACAATATTTAAAATCCAGAATCATAATTATGTACAAAACTCTGGTGCTTTTCAAATATAGAATACTTCTTGGTAATACTCTGGGTTGTGAATACCATTATCCATGGTAAACTCAACTTTATGATTGTAAAGATAAAGTTCAAATTCCCATATAATTTGTTATGACCAGTTATTCACGTCACATAAACATTCTATATTCAAACGCGCAAATCATTATCAAATAACAACGCCACGGAATACATTCCAGAAGGCGCGACACAACTTTTAATATGAAAAATGACATTATCATACCGAAGCAAATTTGTTAATACGCTTCATGTAATATAAAAGGTTGAAAAATAGTTTTTATGTCGTACCAGTATGATACATGAGTTTGGTTATTTTATAAAATCGACTACAAACTTAATTTTGAATTTGGAATGTTGAGGCAAAATTGTTTTGCGGTTTTTAAGATACATTATCGAGGAGAATTCGACCTTAAACTACTAAAAATAGAGATACGAATAACTTTGAAAGATCAAAGTGACATATCAAATCATACTTTCCATGTTTATACGGTCCTTCATAGGAATTGTTTAGTTATACGGATGGTTTTATTCAATAAATATTAATGAGTTTCGATGTTATTGGATTATTACTTTGTGTTTTTTCACACTTCACTCTCTGGGGAGTTTGATTAAGAAACTTTTATATGATCCCCTGAATTTTTTTTAATATATATTTACTTCAGGATGGTCTAGTATAAGAGCTAACCATAAAAGATTTTTGTTTAAAATATTTCAAGTACTAAGAAATGTTTTTATAGATCGCCACACTGGCACTATTGTGTTCCAAATTTTTGTCCCAAGTGGTCATTAAAACAATAATATTTGAGAAACCAATTCTGTCTTTTTTGACCATCTGTTTCCACTAGTAATAATAAAATTACTAGCTTTTGCACGCGGCTTCGTTCGACTTAATGTTCATTTAGTTTGTCCTTCAAGGACAATACTTATTCTCTGGATAATGTGTGCAAAATTTTATAATGATCATTTGACTATCTAATTAAGGCGTGATAGTTGTAACAAACAGACAGACAAGCAAACGAAAGCTCTATCATCATTTATAATATTAGTTATGATAACTGTGCCCGCGACTTCTTGTGGAACCTGACGTACAAAATAGTGACTAATAAAGTAATCTGAATGTATTAAGTCTAATTAATCTACTTTTCTCTCGTACTTAAGTCGCGTCGTCATTAAAATTACAATAAATTTTGATAGAATGAACCGATATTAATGAAAGAAATAATAAATGTTACACGACAATATACTTTCTGATTTTCTTGAAAAAATTTTATCATGATCGCAGTACCTTAGTAGTGATGCGTGTTCATACAAACAGACAGACAAATATTTCTAAAAGTGATTGAAATGTATTTTATTACTCTTTCCCAGAAACAATTTTTTTTTCAAAACTAAAAAGTACAGTCACGTTAGATTTACACCCTTGATATAGTATAGAAGATATAGATTAGTATAAATATTACTAAATTACTAGCGGACCGGGCGGACGTTGTCCTGCCTTGAAAACAAAAAAATCCTAAAAGTCGACCGCAGCGCCACCTACCGGGTCCAATTGTGAATCTAAACCATTCTCGGATCCACTCGAACACGCACACAAAATTTCATCAAAATCGGTCCAGTCGTTTAAGAGGAGTTCAGTCACATACACACGCACACAAGAAATATATATATTAAGATTATCTGTAATATGGTACTTGATTAAAAAAATGGTTATAGTTGACACGCGGTAGAAGTAAATCTCCAAAAAAGAAAACGAGAAGAGAAAGATAAAACAAGCGAAACACTGCTCACAGTTTACCCGACACAGTGTTTACTGCCACTACGTTTCGTCACACAAAAAGGTTGCGGATCAGAATTTTAAAACCCTCACATAAGAAATTTCACTTAAAAAATAACTATGTATTAAAATATGTAAATAAAAGTATTACAGATAACAAAAAAGTCCAGATGGAATTTAAACTATATTCTCTTTCAAATTTCGAAATTAATTATACCTACTCTGAATTATTTAAATTTCATAACTTATAAATTTAAATTATTATCATTAGTCTCTCTTTCACATGTATTGTCACTCCGAATAATAATTGTATACTTTTTTATACAGTTTATTAATTCATCAAACATATGGTGGTAGGGCTACACAAACTCAATACAAAATATCAATATTACATGTACACAGGCCGCTATAATACGCGTCGCTAGTCTGACGCAAGCCGCGCAAACGCAAAACGGTCGGTCACGTTTACTAGCATTTTAATGACGCGACGTTATAAATGTATCTCCTGTTAAAAAATACCGCACAACGCGCCTAAAGAAGTTTTCTTCAAGAATTGATCAAAAAATATTGCTGGCATAAAAAAATGTATTAAAACTAAATAACAAAACGCAACCATCGCATCGACATCAATCGAAAATGGAACGTCAACCGTGTTTCTTTTTCAGTCATGTGACAAAGGCACAGCCGTCAAATGCCATTGCTTAAATGAGAACGCAGTCATTCGCGAGTGTGGTGAAACGGAAAAATCATCGGGAGTCGCGTTAGTAAAAATATCATCGGTGTGCGAGAATAAAAAAATGCAATACTCTGAAAAGCGGTAAATGATAACGGTACTACGAACTGCACCGATACTTTTTTGTACTATATATTTTTGAAGTGAAAACTTCGTTAGACGCGTTGAGTGGTATTTTTGGCAGGAGGTAAATTTATAACTTCGTGTCATGACATGCTACGTAAGCATGACCGGCCGTATTACGCTTGCGCGGTCTGCGTCAGACTGGCGCCTCGTGGTATAGGGACCCGTGTCAGATTGATTAATAAACTTTATAAAAATGTATTTACTTTGCGTACATTTACTTATTTAAATTCGTAACACTATCGGCTGACGGTGAAGGAAAATATCGCGAGGAAGCTTGAACCTGAGAAATGTTCTCGTAGTATCACCCTATGTCGGAAAATATAGAGCTATGGATTTCTCAGAGCTTAAAATCGCCAATTATCGAGGGCTGGAATGGTGATTATGCCAATATCTGCCTTCGAGAAGAGGCCTATAACATTGCAGTGGGTCGTTAACTATAACGATGAATTGTTTACCGTAATTTAGGTAGTCTTACTATCCTATTAATGATATCAACAAGAACGTTTGTGTTAAGAAATAGATTTTTATGAAGATTACTTACACATTAAAATAACAGATTGACTATAAGTCATTAAGATCATATATAAACTAGATGTACCCACTGCTGCGCACAAGTTTTTTAAAATTATATTAAAGAAATATAAAATTGTTAGACCGTGCACAATTATAGAAATGCTCTTTAAAAACAATTGTAAGTACAACACGCACACTACTTACAGTGACATGTAACGTATACAATATATGTATATCTTAATATATATATTTCTTGTGTGCGTGTGTATGTGACTGAACTCCTCCTAAACGACTGGACCGATTTTGATGAAATTTTTTGTGTGTGTTCGTGGAGATTCGAGAATGGTTTAGATTCACAATTGGACCCGGCAGGTGGCGCTGCGATCGACTTTTAGGATTTTTTTTGTTTTCAAGGCAGGACAACGTCCGCCCGGTCCGCTAGTATATATATATATATATATATATATATATATAAATACTAACAGTGTATCAAATGAGGATTATCATCAGCAACATATTCATAACCTTAACCCACCATATAACTGCCTCAGTGCTCATTTACACTGTATAAGGAATTAATGAAACAATAACTTAAAATATTATTATAAAGATTTACATTACATTTATAATAGATTGCCATTATTATAATTAAAATTTTGTGACTATACAACCAATAAACGCTTGTCTGTTCTGCAAGAAATTGTATTATGGAACTCTTTACGTAATAAGTTTATAATCTAAGATCTTATTAGGCAGACCTCTATATCATTAAAGTTATTAATAATTGTAATGTCGAATTGTAAACAATAAACTGATAATTATGTATCTTATTAAAAATAAAGAATAAGTTGAAATCTTGCTAAATTTCATGCACACAAAGTCGCGGGTAACAGATAGTCTAAAATAGAATAACCTCAATTACTTTTTATAAGGTTCGCTATCTGCCAGTGAAAGTCCCGTGAAAAGCGGTCTAACCGTTTTGGAGCTAGCACTACGGGCGAAGCCACGGTTAACAGCTAGTATAAACTAAAATTGCTTGAATTACTGTTAATAAAGTCAGATATCTGTCAATGAAAGTTTCGTGTAGACCGGTTAACAGCTGGTATAAATTAAAATTGCCTAAATTACTTTTTATAAGATCCGCTATCTGCTATTGAAAGTCTCGTGAAGATCGGTCAAACTGTTTTGGAGATAGCGTTGTGGGCGAAGCCACGGTTAACAGCTAGTATAAATTAAAATTGCTTAAATTATTTTTTATAAGGTCAGCTATCTGCCAGTAAAATTCTCGTGGAAGTCGGTCCAACCGTTTTGAAGATAGCATTGCAGACAAAGCCGCGGTTAACAGCTAGTCTAATTTAAAGTAGCCTAAGTAACCCGCTGTAATTTTTTCAATCTGACAGTGAAATTCCCGTCAAAATGGGTCCAGCCATTTCGGAGATTACCCGAAACAAACAGACAGACCGACAAAAATTTTAAAAATTGCATTTTTGATAACAGTTGCGTGTATACTTTCACACCCACTCAGTAAAAAAGTGTTATTTTGATATTACATGCAGACACTTCATTTTTATTATATGTATAGAATAGATTGGCCAAAATCATTCATTCATTACATAGTACAAAACAAAGTCTGTCTGTCTGTTCGCGATAAACTCAAAAACTACTGAACGGATTTTCAAGCGGTTTTCACCAGTGGGTAAAGTGATTCATGAGGAACGTTTTGGTATATAACTTGTCAAGGATTTTTTTATAACCAGGGCGGGACAACGTCTGCCGGGCCCGCTAGTATAAGAATAGTTTTAAGAAATCTTAACACAATTGACAAATGGACATTCAGTTTTTTAGTTGCCTCTTTATTTTATTACGTTGTGGTACTGTAAAGGAAAGATTTGGTTTCCTTTTCTTCGTTAGCTATACCCCGTGCGAAGCCTTGACGGTCAGTTATGAATAAAAAATAAAAACCTCTTTTTTATATCAAAGGAGGAAAACGAACAGGTGGCTCGTCTGATGTTAATTGATCACCACCGTCCATAGGCATTAGCAACACCAGGAGAGTCGCAAGTGCGTTGCCAACCTCTTTATGGGGGAAGGGGAAGGGGGAGGAGGGAAGGGAGGTGGAAGCACTGTTACTTCACATCGGTTTTCTGTGAAAGGGTGGTGCTACCCTGGGCGAGCCCACCCATTCATGCTGAAACCAGTAATAACTACAGCGTGGCTCTACCACCTATGAAGAACTACTACATAGCAGCCTAAGATCTCATCGAAAACTCACCGTCTTATAGTAATGCCAAGAACCTTACTTGTTTTTTACTTTTCAACAAGGACAGATGTAAATAATGTGACAAAAGCTGAGTTAATTATAATGACATGTCAAGAAACTAAAATATTTTTATAGAATTTCAATAGCAACGAACAAAAGATATAATTCAGTAGTACGAACGCCATATTTTCATATCAATTTAAACCGACCAATAGCGTTGCGTTACGTTCAATATTTTCAAATTCAATTTCGGAACGTCTCACGGTTCGAGGTGTTCGGAATTTAAAATAGGAAGGTGTGTACCGCGAGACGAGTTCCGTTAGGGCTGCTCGGGGTGTTGATTAAGGAGGTGAGGTGAGGTGCTCATATTAGGCGCAAATAGGGTTGTCATGTTCCGTACTGTCAACTGAAATGCAACAATACATTTTTTATATCATAGAGTATTTTAGTGTGTATATTTTAGTTCTAGTTATGTAACATAACGTCAAGTGGACCCCACAATTCCCACTTGGTCATATTTAAAAAAAATGTTATGAGGCAATTACTAGGGGTAGTTTTTTTTTTAACTTTATTTTTGGCAACCAATCTTTTAAATTATTACTGCCATTGTCGAGTAGTTAATAGTATTACAAGTTCTTCTTCTATTCCATTTTTGGCAACCAGTCTTCTAGTAGACTATTACTGCCATTGTCAAGTGAGTATCGATATTACAAGTTTCTTGATATAATTTCAATGAACTAACAAGATAGTGGCCATCTTGTTAGAACTTTCCATGGAGTTTTTGTGGCATCTCGGAATTCATGGTCCGTGGTATTATTTTCCATTCACTTCAGTTATGCACAATAAACAAACTATATTAAAATTGGTGGTGTTTTATGAACACCACCAATTTTACATAATATAGAGTCAAGTAACACAAGATTATGAATAAAAAATAAAATCCACTACATGACAGACCGAAATCCCGCCAAAAAATCGAAGGGATAGTTAAACCCTAAAACATTATCATTTTTTATAATGAAAATTTTAAGGACTTTCAATTAAAAGAATATTTAACCAAACTTTTCGAGATTTCTTAATGAAACTTTCAGTGTTTTGTTTAATATTCCTACTCTAATAAAATGTTCAAAACTAAATGTCAGTATTTATTATAATATATTAACCTACTTTTAAGTTTATAAATGGCGATTTAAATGACTTCCCGATCGAATTAAGATTTTTTTCCTTATTTACACGCATAAACATATAGGTTTATTATTTTGAAAGAAAATTTCATTGGTCGCTATTAGTTTAAGCAATATATATTTATTTATCACCGAGCGGTGAGCATTGACGGTACAGCGTCTGTGACGTGGCTTCAACTCCGGTGAGTTGTAAATTCGTAATAAATACTAATCATTACATAGTATAAAACAAAGTCCCCTACCACGTCTGTCTGTCTGTTTGTTCGCGATAAACTCAAAAACTACTCAACGGATTTTCAAGCAGTTTTCACCAGTGGATGAAGTGATTCATGAGGAACGTTTTGGTATATAATTTGTCAAGGATTTTTTAATAATCAGGGCGGGACAACGTCTGCCGGGTCCGCTAGTATTAAATATATTAAATACTAATATTTTTCCGTTACCAATTTTATTTTTTTAATATAATACAATTTTTAATTTAATATAATATAATACAATATATAAATAGATTAATTAATTAAATAATGCTTTATTAATCAAGATAGACATAAAAATTCATTATATCTTATGGGAAATACACTGTATAATACAAAACAGAATTTTTGGATCAACTATATAATTATTTGACTATATAACGATACTGGGTGACTGGTTACTCGTTAGCAATATTTTTACAGGATACTCAGTGATACTCGTTCTAACTCACTTTAAAAAATAGGTGCTTAATATTTGACCTAATTATCTAGAAAATACAAAAATTATAGTCAATCTACATCCCGTCTATGTTAAAGCACATTGTCAATGACTGTCAGTGTAATAAAAGTGAAATGAAAGTAAACCCAACCAAGTAAGAAAGGATAATGTTTGGAAGTTTGAACAAACAAAAGGGTTTATTGTCCGTTTTAATATCGAAGGTTATAAACTCCGAGACGCTGGTCGTAGGTTTTGTCACCGGTCATTCAATCTAGGTTTATTTAAATTTATACCCATACTTTTCAGAGTCTTAGAAAAAACTTTAACTTAGGTTCTCTTCGTTGTTTATTAGTATTTTTTTGATATTATTATTTTATATGTTAAATGTGACCATGAACTATCACACGATTGCAAGTTGTTTCTTTTTAAACAGTCACGGTGTATAATCATTTTATATTTAGAATACAAGCATATAAGTTACTACTTTTAATAAATAAATATATAAGAATTATTTTTGCTTTAAATGGCAACCCTATGTGAGAGGGAAAGTGCGGAGAGGGATGCGGGGTCTGCGTCGTGATTGGCGCGTCACGTGCCTCTGGGAAATCAAAGCCGTCCGAACTCGGTTTGTACACTGTGGTTAGAAAGCACTACACACGACTGCAATACCGGAGTAGATGACATTCATGACCATCTATTTATACTACCTTGATTAATATATCTATGGATAAGATTGCGATGGTAACGCATACTTTGTTATACAGCATGTTCAGAATGACTGCAAGCGCTTCTGCTCACATGTGCCACCACGAACTCATGTTACGCCTTTTCTAAATCAGGTGCAACTGTTGAAATTGGAAATAATTTAAAAAAAATTAGTGCGCGCAACCTTTATTGGATTAAATTTTATACTACAACACCAGGTGGCTGTATGTTATCAATGTCTTTGCTTAATGTTACGAGACGATATTGTTGAATGTTGATGGTGCCACTAGGTTTTTCGTTCTGTCGAGTCATGTTCTTTACTGTGCATCATATTGTGTGTAATTGGTTCTACAATATAATCGAAGTGTTTCGTTAACACAAGAAGTTTTGTCAATATCCCAATAACCGTCACACGCGATTGAAGTAAAACTTTTTTGGCGTTATAAGAGATGGCGATTAAATTAAAAATAAATACATCGTATGAGAATTTAAAAAGGCATTTATTGATGATGTAACTTATCTACACTCTAACTTGTAGACACTTGTTACATTTATTATCTTCTACCACTATACATTTTACAGATAACAAAGCTTTGATTTAATTTGTTACTTACTTACATTGAAACCAGATGGCAGCACGGTCGCACACATAATTGATTATATTGTATGATTTTTATTATTTTTCAATTTAATATTCTTATTATTATTTTTCCAAAATTTTTGATTGTATTTATTTATAAACTTTTTATTGACAAAATCAAAAATATTTAAAAACCGGATGGTACAGAAGCGTGACGCCACATTGCCGTAACGGACTTCCGTTGCATTGTCGTCCAGTTACCTCCTAGTCGCGCCTAAAGAAGTTTTGGAAAATTTTTGGGAACATTTTGGGAGTTTTTGGCGGGGCCTTGGAATGGCATGTAGTGGTCTTTATATTGTATTTATAATCTTGTGTTATTTGGCTCTATACTGTGTAATGCTGGTGGTGTTTTACGTAATAATTTGGTTATTGTGCACAAGTGAAGTGGATCGGAATCAATACCACGGAGCATGGATTCTGATTTTCCATAAAAACTCTCCGGTTAGTTCTAACAAGACGGCCACCATCTTGTTAGTACATTGAAAGAAACTTATAATATCATTACCCGCTCGACAATGGCAGTAATAATCTATTAGAAGATTGGTTACCAAAAATAAAATAAAAAACAAAACATTTATATAATTAGTGCTTCTAGATATATTCTGTGCATTTATTGGCATGCTATCACATAATTTCGAAGTGGTTTTAGATTTACAGCTACTCGATGCTGTCGCGCTTGTTGCTGTTCCTTGCGTCCTCCAGTGCACGATCTCCATGTGTTAAATTCGCTAAGAATTAATTATTTTTCTTGCAACGTTTGTATATACCCACTCATTTAATTTCTGTGCATACACATTTAATACTAACTGCGCCTGCGACTTCATCCGCGTAGTACACTATGTAAAAAAATAGTGATTAATAATTTTAAACTATTAATTAAGTCCATTTACTTATCTACTTTTCTCTCGAACGTAACTCGAGCCGTCATTCAAATTACAATAACATTTGATAGAGTGGACCGATTTTAATGAAATAAAGACTAAGTTATTCTTGAAGATATTATTGCTTTATGATTTTCTTGGTAAGGTTTTATTGTGAACCTTTATCACATTTAGCAGTGATGCGTTGTCATACAAACAGACTGATAGACAGACAGACATTTGTAAAAATGATTGAAATGTATTTTATTACTTATTCCTAGACACCTGCAATAATTTTTTTCACGAAATGCGAAAAAGAACAAATACCTTAGATTTACATTCTTATTATATGTATGGACTACCGGGCCCGCCAGACGATGTCTCACCCTGATTATAAAAAAAATCCGGGACAAATTATATACCAAAACGTTCCTCGTGAATCACTTTATCCACTGGTGAAAACCGCATAAAGATCCGTTCAGTAGTTTTTGAGTTTATCGCGAACAGACAGACAGACAGACGCAGTAGGGGACTTTGTTTTATACTATGTAATGATATTGATAATTGACAAATACAAAATACATGTTTGAGTACGTGAGACACACATGGTGGTGCAAAGGCCGATGGAATTCGAAATTTAAAATGAAAAATAGGCAAATAAGACTTGCCGTAACTCGAGTTTGTCATACGTAGCTTTTTTCTCGAACTGACTACGCTATTGGCCTAGCAAGGCCTTAACAGCTTCACCGGACTACAGTATCATACGTAGCAGTTCTGCTACGCTGTTACTACGAGCGTAGCCGCTGTAGTATATGCGTAGGTACTACAATACCTAGGCGTAGCGAAGAATGCATTCAATATTTTAAGACTGCACGATGTTTTCTAAACTATGCAGTTGAACTATGTCTTAAAGGCAAATGCGTTTAGAAGTGATGATGGCGCACAGGTCACTGTGTTCGGTCACCACATTGATCTACCTTGGTTCGAAGGTATGTTGATTGAACCGGAGCTCTTATCGAAGGAAAATGCCGCGATGAAACCATAATATGTTGGTAGGACTTTTCTAATTCCGTTTGGTTAGCTAACACCGTCAATTTGAAAGTCTATCGCAAAGCACCTACAGCTGTGTCCTTACAGGTGCATTTGAGAGCCAGACTCTCTCTAGGCTTAGCGTATTTACCATCCTAGACTACATTCATTCAACATCAGATGAGTTTGTACCAAACACTAAAATAATGTTTTTTTTTATATCGTAGCAGGCAAACGAACGGGTGGGTCATCTGATGTTCAGTAATCACCACCGTCCATAGACACTTGCAATACCAGGAGAGTCGCAAGTGCGTTGCCATCCTGTGTTTGGGGGATGGGGGAGTGGGGAAGGGGGGAGGGGAGGGGAGGTGGGTATCCGGCCCTCTCACTGACCAAACGAAACACAATAATGCAAGCACTGTTACTTCACGTCGGTTTTCTGTGAGAGAGTGGTAGTACCCCGGGCGAGCCGACCCATTCATGCTGAAACCAGTAATAGCTTCAGCGTGGCTCTTCCACCTATGAATGTTTAAAAAATGATGTAAATGGATTATTATTGTATTACTAACGTTGAAAGCTGTTGCTAATTCCAAAATGGTTGAGATGAATCTGCTATCAGTATTGCTTTCAAGTCATTGTTGTCGATCCCTGTTTACGATTTGCTACGGGGTTCATATTGAGAATATAGCGAATATAGAAAATATTTTTGAAGTTATACTTCTTTTGGCGCGTTAGGGAAAAATGATGAGAGTAAATTTTTACGATGCGCGCGCACACCGTCACGAAAAACCGACACCCTGGAGTTAGCTATAGTCAACGTTTTGTTTCTTTGTATTTGTTGTTTGTATTTCTATGTATTAAAACTTTCAATGTATTAAATACCTTTTTTCTATTGTGTCGTTTTTTCTACAAACGTAGAATGAGGCGAAAGATAAAATTTTTGAAAAGATTTTTATCTTGTTACGCCAAAGAAGTATAACTTCTAACGCGTGTACATAAGTACACACACACTTTTTTTTATTTATTAACATCACATTTAACCTCTTACTTCTATACAAATGTGTGTATGTAATAACATAAACATAGATTTTATACAACAGTACATATAAAGTATCAATTTATATGAGCCTTGAGTCTGAAATAGATACAATTACTTGTCCCACAGATGTTCAGACTCATGTTCTCCAAAAATAACCTAATTTTTTATAATTATATGTACTCGTTTCACCAAAATATCCACCGTTCGCTGGTTTATTATACCCGGCCCATGCATGTTGATATTGTGTGTTAACTGTGCTGTTTTGTTTGCTACATTATAAATTACTTAAAATTTTAAATTCCGAGAAACAAGTTTAAATAATGGTAATTTCATAGATAAGGTCCTAATATAATTTCGTACTTTATCATTATAGAGTTTGACTAAAATAACACATTTATGAAGTTTTTTTTTTTTGAATATTTTGGCAACTAATATTCCAAATTGTTACTGTCATTATCGAGTAGGTAATAATATTACTAGTTTATTACGATAATTTCAATGTTCTAAGAAGGTAATGGCTCCATGGTCCGTGGTATTATATCCCATCCACTTCACTTGTGTACAAAAACAGAACTAATACCGAACCGAATTAATAAAATATAAAAGCTACTACATGATACATTAAGATCCCGCCATAAAACCGTGAAACAGATTATACAACTGTTCGAAATTCAAAAATGACAGTTGTTTAACCTGTGCGTCGCCGCGAGCGATTTTGACGCGCGTCGTGACATCGTTCCGTTACGCGTTTATCTTGTTTCGAACAGCGTCAGTTCGTTCTCATAATTCTCGTTTTGGAACGCTACAAAACGTTATTCTATTCGATTTTCGAATTTTTGAATTATACGTCATTGCCAGTCTGAAATAATTTGTACCAGGAGTATTTGGAAGTTTTAGGCGGAATTTTAATCTGTCATGTGGTGGATTTTATTTTCTACTAACCATTAACTGCATGCCCCGACTTCTCACGAAAAATGGGATGATATCTTCCGTACAGTACGGTCATGAAATTAAATTAAATGGCAACAACTGGATGTCAATTCTATCACTACTTTAACTCAAAGAACTCACTTCTCCGTGTAGTATTTCAAATATTTTTGAAGGGAAACCTTCTTTAGGCGCATTGAGCAATTTTTTTGAGTGAACAAAAAATATGAAACTCGCGTCATCGTCACCGAACTCTTTCCATGAGCTATATGTATACTGTGTACATAAATATACCTCTGTGCGTTATTAGTATGCATTATATATAATATTTCAATTTACGAAGTATGAAATTTAAATAATTCACAGTATTATTAATTTAATAATTCAAAACAGAACACAGTTATTCTATTGAGTTTTCACTTATGTCGGTAATTCTTATGACTGCCACAATTTCTTTCTCATATAAATCGTGTTCTGACAGTTACAAACACAATAAACAAAATAATAACTCAAATAGGTGCAACGCTTCTGAACTGATGCGCTTACATACATTCAGTAATTAATTTTAATACAATGGATTTACTAGCTATGTCTGCGACTATTTCCCCGTGGAATTTCATATACAATATTACTCACTAAAAATAAGTGAAATTCAAAATCGACGATTTTTCCGGACGTCAACCTTTGTGAACGATGTTGTTCTCCGAGATGCAGCATGCCATTATAAATTTGAAGCGATGATGGTTGAAGTCGTGGTGGTCTGGTGGAATATTATTGCAATGTCCGCAGGATCGAACCCTGGCGTGTACCAACGAATATCTCGGTATCCACGCGCATTTACTAATTTACCACTCTCGACTGGCGGTGAAGGAAGACATCGCCAGAAAGGTTTGTAGGTGATAGAGCCACGCTGAAGCTATTACTGGTTTCAACATGAGTGGGTCGGCTCGCCCGGAGTAGCACCACCTTCTCACAGAAAAACGATGTGAAGTAACAGTGGTTGCATTGTTGCGTTTCGTTCGGTCAGTGAGAGCGCCGGAGGACCACCTCCCCTACCCTTCCCCCTTTCCTTCCTCCTCCTCTCCCCAAACACAGGAGGGCAACGCACTTGCGACACCCCTGGTGTTGCAAGTGTCTATGGACGGTGGTGATCGCTTAACATCAGGTGACGCACCTGTTCGTTTGCATCATATGATATATATCAAATCTGAACCTGAGAAATATTCTTGTATTATATTGAAATCGCCGATACGTCGTGGGCTGGCGTGGTGATTATGCCCATACCTTCCTTTGGAAAGAGGCCTATGGCCCTGAAGTTGGTCTATTATAGGGTAATAATAACATGATGGCTTAGCGTGTTGTAGGTTGGAATTCTAGTAACAGCGTCGGAGTGAAGGAAACTAACGCGATGAAACCATAACATGGTGGTAGGGGTTTTTGCTAATTTCGTCTGACTAGCTACCTTTAAGTTGAAAATCTGCCGCCAAACACCTTTTAGTGTGTTCCGGCAGCTTTACTTGGGAGCCAGCCTCTTTAGGTTTAGCGTTCCAAGATAGTAAATAACTATCTTGGATCACATTGTCGTTTAACATTAGATGAGGTTTTAACTAAGCGCTAAAACCTATGAAGATTAAAAAAAATGAGAGCGTGTAACCGTCACACGCGATTGAAGTCAAACTTCTTTGGCGTTATAAGAGTAGCTGATAGATGGCACGACACATAATGAAGCATTGATTTAATTTGTTACATACTCACATTGAAATCAGATGGCAGCTCGGTCGCGCATCCATGTATACATAATTAATTATATTTTATGATTTTAATTATTATTAATTTTAATATTTGTCATTAAATTTTTTTTCAAAAATTTTTGATTGATTTGTTTATAAACTATTTTTTGACAAAATCAAAAATATTGAAAAACCGGATGGTTCAGATACGTGACGCCATATTGCCGTACCGGACTTCCGTTGCATTGTCGTCCAGTTACCTCCTAGTCGTGCCTAAAGAAGTTTAACTTCAAAAAGTATATATTTGACCCTCTGGATACAGTGTGGTATCCATAATAATGGTTAGTCTTGCCTCCTACAAGTACTTATTTTTGCATACTTAACATGCAGCTCGTCGAAACTACTAATTTAAACTAATAAACGAGATGTCTGCAATGGAATTTCGAGGCAAGTTAATTGTTTTGAGGGTCTCATTCGGTAGTGAGTCTCACCGAACCGTTTTACTATCATCCAGCCTTATCTTAGAAACACTCGTCCATTTACTATGAGACATTTACCCTTAATAATACAGCAATACAATACAGTCACAAGTTAATAACAAAATTTAAGAAATTTTCCATATATAAATCTAAATGATGAACATATATTTTCTTTGCAAAACCCTTGGGCCCTTTATATGTCGAACGTAGCAATATTTAATTTTACAATGCACTAACTCGATCATTTGAATCTAATTACCTCTACAGTTCAAAGAAAAATAAATTACCTTGCCAACAATGTTTACTCAAAATTTGTAAGAATGAATCTTAACCTCTACAAGTTGAATATTTCCTTAGAAAATCCGCTTAAGGTGAGACCCTTTGTAAGTCGAAAACACTATTAACTCGAATTTTTAGGTGGCTCCGCTAAGTTCGACTTACATAGGTTCTACTATACTTACTACTAGCCGACCCGTGCCCACTTCGTTGGGCGGTAATAGGCATTATCAAGCTACAACTTTTCTCTAGAACTCAATCATATATATCTCATAATTAAGGCAGCGTTCGTAAGAAACGTTTTCGTTCGACCATTTTTCTCCGACTCACCAGATATTACCCCCTACAACCTCACAAACTTTACCTCTTTATAATATTAGTATGGATTATAGATAATATAATTAGTTAATAGCTTCTGCCCGCGACTTTGCACGCGTGGAATAGTTATTTTGGGCTAAGACGCAGCGGAAGCTCTCAAAAGGAAAAAATACCCCGATTTTAAAACATTTTTCATTGTTGCTCCGCTCCTATTGGTGTTAGCTTGCTACGTGGCTTTCTATTGGTAAAAGAATTTTCAAAATCGGTTGAGTAGTTCCTGAGATTACCCCCTACAACGTCACAAACTCACAAACTTTACCTCTTTATAATATTAGTATATAGATTATAGCCCCTGCCCGCGACTTCGTCCGCGTAGTAATAGTTACTACTCTGGGCTAACGCTGACACACAGCAGAAGCTCTCAAAAAGAAAAAACATCTCAATTTTGAAACATTTTTCATCTGTGCTCCGCTCCTATTGGCCTTAGCGTGATGATATATAGCCTATAACCATTCTCGATGAATGAGCTATATAACACTGAAAGAATTATTCAAATCGGACTAGTAGTTCCTGAGATTACCCCTTACAACGCCACAACGTCACAAACTCACAAACTTTACCTCTTTATAATATTAGTATAGATTACTATTAAGTACAGCATTGTCACTTGTCGAGATTTAAAAAAATAATGAGTGCGTGTAACCGTCACACGCGATTAAAGTTAAACTTTTTTATTATTTTTGATTTTGTCAATAAATAATTTATAAATGAATCAGTCAAAAATATTTGAAATGAAAAAGTAATAAAAATAATTAATTGAATAATAATAAAAATCACATAATAGAATTAATTATGTATATAAGGGCGCGCGACCGTGCCACCATCTGGTTTCAATGTAAGTAAGTAACAAATTAAATCAAAACATCATAATCTGTAGTGCCATCAATTAGCTAATTCGGAACTGAAATAACACAGAAAATATTATTAGCAACTCTTTTTATAAAGTAAATAATATATAGAAAAGTACGAACAGATTACTATGATAAGTAACGGATTAAATTAATTATGATTTAATAGAATTTTGGTTTTGTTTAATTATTGTCTAACCGGATGGTAGAGAAACGTGACGCCATATTGCCGTAACGGACTTCCGTTGCATTGTCGTCCAGTTACCTCCTAGTCAAAAGTCAAAGAAGTTTTACTTCAAAATGTATTTGATAGACAACATTTTTTCCACGTTTTCTAGGTTAGAAATAAATTCGTCCATTAATCACAAATTAAGCATTTAACCCGCCACCATTAACAAAATAACATCTCTATTACTAATAAAAGCGAACCCAATTACATAACAACAAACACAATAAACTCTAAGCTTACATTCGACACCCTCTCAATTCGTAACGAATGACTACATTTTAATTTACTCGTAGAGCTTTGATCGACCCTAGGATATGTTACTTTATTTTTCAAGGCCATAAAGTTCAAAATTGAGAAAACGAAGAAAAATCTTGACTAATACAATGATAGAAATCACTCGGATCCAAATGGAATAGGTGTCAAAGATCGAATTTACTATTCATTATACTTAATCCATACAATAATGGGGAACGCTGTTAAAATTATACGTTCCAAATTCAAACTTATCGTTATATAGATAAAGTCGAACGTCAATTTGGAATTCGAACGTATTCGATTTTCAAAAAGCGTTTGATGTCGCGTGAAGTGGCCAGGATTCGAAAAATGAAGACGATGTAAAGAGAACTTTTTGTGTATATGCAATAAGGGTGATTTTAATTTGACAATAGATAGAATTCGATTTGTTGAAGTGTACACGCGATGAGCGCTGCGGTGGCAGATGGGCCGATGGCATGTTTAACGAATGATCTTTATTTTTTTATTTACTGTTATAGTGTTTTATTCAGTCAAGGGTAATCTTTTATAGCTCCTAAGCTATTAGGTGACCATAGATGATTAGTTGTGAGTATTTTTATGGTTATAGAAGCACATATTTAGAAGGCTGTAGTATCTTTTGCGGAATATAATTTTAAGTTAAAATGTAAATAATACTTGTGAAGATTTGATTGACTTTTCTTGACAAAAAGTTCAAATCTATTTAATCTTCATACAATCAGTCAGTATTTACAATGCATAGTATAATTTCATACGACTTTATTCACACATTATTAATTTCCAAGTTATCCTTTATCTCCTAATAAATAAAATTATTTCATATAATAAAAATATCCAAAAAAACAACCAGATATCTTTATAACAAAAATAATCACGAGATAATTGATCCCCAAGTAATAAACCGCTAAGAGAGAATTGAATATATGTGTTGGCGCCATTAGCCGAGCGGCCATTACTCGCTCCCGCGGGCGCGTCCTGACCATAGACTAAGCCGAGCATAGAATATAAAATACACAGACTAGACAACGAGTGTATTTTTAGATAATATATCTTTATTTGATAAAGTCATTATATTAATTTAGTATATATTTACTACTTAGATTTTCAATTTAAGTAGTGTATCGTAGGAATAGTGTGGTGACGTACCTGCTTTCTAGTCGAGGTGTCCAGCCGCAATATTTTTGATACTAAGTATCCAAAGCGCTGGTTGTTTGTTTCCGTGTACAGCACGATTGCACGATAGGGGTTTTCGCGAATATTTAAGTTTTGGGGCTCGTAAAACCGCCAGGAAAAAATCATGTCTTTCGCGTAAGACCACTCACAGGACTGTTGTTATTCGATTTTGAATAATCGACGTGGTGGCGCGGGTGTTTGTGCGCGTGCACCAATGGGCGTGCAGCAAGGTCCGCCAAC
Source organism: Antheraea yamamai (assembly GCA_036509395.1). NCBI lineage: Eukaryota > Metazoa > Arthropoda > Insecta > Lepidoptera > Saturniidae > Antheraea > Antheraea yamamai. Next base: position 3,020,243 of record AP028449.1, on the reverse strand, counting down.
CACATTCCTTTTACGAACTATGCACAGATTATTCTCCGGTGTTTAACACAATATATACCGGAGGCAAATGTAAAATCAAAACAATAATAAAATATATAAGAAAGAAAAGAACTATTACTGCTACGGCGGGTACGTAACAAGTAATAATAAAATTATTTATTATTGTTGTGTGGTTACTTAAAAATTTAGTCATACATTGTTTATTAAAATAGTGATTGAAGATAAATCTCCTATCTATGATAAGTAGGTATAGATAATTATTCCGAAAGATTATTTTCATACTTTCATACATACTTAGATTTCGCGCTGAAACACAACCTCACCTGTTATTAAGAGACTGCTGTCTAAAACTAAAGTAATTCTGGCTCTCAAATGCAACTTTCAAAGACTACTACTTGATGACAAATTTTCAATTTCGGGCTTATAGCCAGGCCTTTTGTATCACTTCTTTTTTGGGGGCATGGCTAGTTTTCGAAAATTGTAAGTCTATAATTTTTTTACGGCCTCTACTACAGAGAGAAACCACTGTGCAACGCGGTAACTGTTCAAGAAAGATAGATTTGATTTTGTATTTGGATAACTTTGACATATTAAAAAAATTCAATAATTTTGAAAAGGTTACCAAGATAGTTTTTTTTTAATATTTTTTTTAAGATTTCGTTTTTTTTCAGTTTTTATGGCAAATTTTCGATATTTTTCAAAATTTCCTTTAAGGGCCCTGTGTGACCCGCGTGCCTCCACAAAAAAGCATTGCTTATACCTAACTAGGCAGGCATTAGAAATTGACTTACCACTTACAACGTTTTATCACAATATATTTCCTTTACTGCAAATTCAGGCTAATATAATATTTCGACACTACGTCGCATTAACGCAGCGGCCGCTTACGACAGCACTGAGTCATTATCGCCACAACTAAACTTCTATAAAATCAATACTTCCAAGTAATAAGATAAATGTAGCGAATAAATATAATCATGAAAATAAATTCAATATTAACGTAGTTTGTTGTCTACTTACATTCGAGTTATCTGTGGACAAAATATAACAGAGAGAGTAAAAGAAAACATTTGTTTAGTCTATGGTTGTATCCGCCCCAGTGTTTTCGGTTCGGCGGAGGGTCGGATTTCGCGCCATTTGGCCAACCGGTCGTGTAATAGCCCGGTAAAGAACAACGCACAGTAAACTATGAAATAATACGTGTATAATAACTATCTTATTATTAAATCTGTATTAATTTCGACCAGATTCACACTAAATTGAGAATATTTATTTTTATTGTTAATACATATTTAGTACATACAATAATTAGGAAAATACTGTATTTAGTCTTGTTATTTCGGTTCCCACGTCTTTACTTATAATCTTCTTGTAGAAAACAAAAAAAAAAAACGGAAAAATAATGTAGGCACAAAATAACATCGAGTTCAGTGTACGTCGCCCTTTTAAATCTCTAATGTTGCTCCACAGACTAGGATTGTCTATTTGAATTTGGAATAAGCTCTTTCGAAATTTGAATTGAGATATTTGTTTATGATTCAATGGATATATTTGATCTATTAAAGTTAACTAATTAGTTGCTGCGTCCAATTATCGGCGCTAGTGGATCGTCTCTTGTAATTGATATATTTTCAACCTTTGTCTATTTGTTTGTAAGTTACATTTTAGTTATTCATAATAATTAATTACAAGTTATTGTATGGACATAGGAATAATGTAGACAATGTTATTTATTTTTAAATTTTGTGCAAACTTTATGTAGTCCTTTTTATGGTTAATATTTTTAGTATCTTAAATATTTATTAGATTTGTAGAGTGGTATAATTTTTTAGCTTCTAGCTGGTGACCACGATTTTTTCTCGTGGGAATGGTTTTTTTTTATTTCATGAGTTTTCCGTGTTTTAATCGTATTAATGATCAATTATCTTTTACTTTTTTTAAATATAATTTTATCATTGCTACTTAACCCTATATTTTAAATTACCAGAGTTATATTTTATTATAATTGCTTAGCCTACATGGAAAAACTGTGTGATATTTAGCGTAAATAATGCTTTGAAACATCCTACATTTACCGGCAAAGTGTCGTCAATAGAACGTGAAACCTTAATTTAATTTACATGTATGTATTGATAATGATATACTTTCTGGAATATTCCTCCAGGTTAACCTACTTATACCCTTGTCGTTATTTCCAGGTGGTAGATCCACGCTGAAGCTATTACTGGTTTCAGCATGAATGGATCGGCTCGCCCGGGGTACTACCCACCCGACACACAGAAAACTGACGTGAAGTAACAATGCTTACATTGTTGCGTTTCGTTTGGTCAATTAGAGCGCCGGATAAACCACCTCGCCTCCCACTACCCCCCTCCCGCCCCCTCCCCCCAAATATAGGGTGGCAACGCACTTGCGACTCTTCTAGTGTTGCAAGTGTCTATGGACAGTGGTGATCACTTAACGTCAGGTAACCCACTTGTTCGTTTGCCTCCTATGATATACAAAAAAAATTTTGTAGACAAATTAAATGAACTACAATGTAATTCTTACCGTAAAGCTGATACCTGCGACTTTTTATCTTAAAGAAAAATGACATACACTTTGCCTAGACCATTTCTTTATAAACAAAGTTATTCATTTACTTTTTTTTTCAAGAAAAGGCATATCGTTGAACGCGTAGTGTTTTTGAAACCCGTAGTTTCATAGAACTTTAGATTAAATGAAGTTATCGTGATATTTTCTGTCGATAAGGACTTAGTTTCTAGGAAGTAAAGCTAAAAATAACACAATCACAGACCTTTATAATTTTGTTTATATAGATATTTAAGAAATATACCTATACACGTGCGACATACAGCGTAATATTAATTTTTAAACCACAAAAACACATCAAAGTGGAACATCAAGGGCATTATATGACAGCGCGACCCTCGCGACACAGTTGATACAGCGCCCCCAACTGGCGGGCCCGAGTAATTACTCCATTACCGGCCAATAGACAACATAAGATGCTTTTTGTTTGCGGACAATGGTGGGGAACGTAATTGGACGACTAGTGATGCCCCGAGGAGAACGATTGACGGGCGCTCGTTTACTATGGTCGAAAATTCGTATTTGGATTTTTTTTTGAAGTTATACTTCTTTTGGCGCGTTAGGGAAAAATGATGAGAGTAAATTTTTACGATGCGCGCGCACACCGTCACGAAAAACCGACACCCTGAAGATAGCTATAGTCAACATTTTGTTTCTTTGTATTTGTTGTTTGTATTTCTTTGTATTAAAACTTTCTATGTATTAAATACCTTTTTTCTATTATTAGTGTCGTTTTTTCTACAAACGTAGCATAAGGCGAAAGATAAAATTTTTGAAAAGATTTTTATCTTGTTACGCCAAAGAAGTATAACTTCTAACGCATGTACATTAGTACACACACACTTTTTTTTTAATAGCAGTGTATATACACATGGCTGTGATCGCTTCTTAATATTTCCTTGCAATTAATTTATTTATAATTTACAATTTTTAGCAGGTTCTTAGTGTGTCATGTAACAGATTTTATATTTCACTATATATTATAAAACAAAGTTCTCCGCCGCATCTGTCTGTCTGTTCGCGATAAACTCAAAATCTCTTGGACGGATTTTCCTGCTGTTTTCATTAATAGGGTGGTGATTCACGAGGCAGGTTTACGTACATAAGTTATCAAGATTTTTTGTAAATTGGTTGAAATCAACAATGATTGTTGGAAATGTCGGAAAAAGTCTAGTTCGCTGGGAGCTTTCGTCAAAAACGCTGCCTACTTACTTTGAGTTATAAAAAAACAATTGAACGACGTAGGCGAAGTTGCGGGTATCGGTTAGTTATTCGTAATCTTTTGTTATTCAACTCTATATTTTGTAATACTGGTGGTGTTTTATATCGTTTGGTTATTATACACAAATGGATTCTGACTTGCCACAAAAACTCCCTGGGAAGTTCTAACAAGGGGGCCACAATCTCGTTAGAATATTGAAATTATCACAAGACACTTGTAATATCGTTTCCTACTCGATAATGGCAACAATAATTTAAGAAAAAAAAAACAATCTATGCAGAATTCCACACGAAATAGTGATAGTTATATACCCGATATGTTCAATAGTTTGATGTGGTTGAGGTTAAAGGAAAATATTTCTTATTAATATAGAAGATTCGCTAGCGATATTCGCTGTCGATTTTCGCTAACAGCGACCCAGTAGAGTCCGGTTAAGCGCCGTATTAAACCAGCGCCCACTCAAAAGCTTTCCCACTTATTTTCTACTTCTGAGATTTGCTTCCTTCAATTACTACCGATTGAGGATCAATGTACCCCAGATAAAGAGTTGTATATAGGGTGTTAATTCTGAATAATGATTCAAGACGGTGAGATTTGCTTCATCTGGCTTTTTACACTGTTTTGTACAGTAAGAGATATATTGCATATATTACAAAACCTTCGTAAAAAATCGTCAATTGGTATTCTAATTAATTTTAATAGAAAAAGTGATAGTCTCAATAAAACAATTATAAAAATATCTCTGAACTAAAGCGAGAAATAGCGCTCTAATTAAGATTTAATGAACTACTAACGACATCTATCCCTCACCAATATTGCGTCATTCTTAGTTTCAAGAAAGAGCGATTGGGTGAAGACGTGTCACTATATCATGTAGATTACATTATAAAGCAAAGTACTTTTATTAGTTTAATTTTCAATAAAAAAGCATAGTTTTAAAAAAAACTTTCGGTAGATTAAGCGTGAAATTAGTTTTTATGAATTTTGGGAAAAAGTCATTTTTTGAGTTACGACAGTATTTTAATAGTAGTGCGATATATGACAATCTTCGTTTTTTTACACTTATCCCACCTAAGTAGGGCCAGCAGAATACAACACTTTTAGGTCGAACTGGTGAGTTTGTGTGTAAATAAGTAACTTTAGTATTGATTTTTATGAGCGGTATTTTTGGCAGGAGATAAATTTATAATTACGCGTCATGACATACTACGTAAACGTGACCGGGCGTATTGTGCTTGAGTGACTTCAGTTAGACTAGCGACGTGTAGTGTCCGTGCCTGTGTACATGTAATATTGGTATTTCGCTGCTAATCATACGTTTGATTGTTTAATCTTAATATATATATTTCTTGTGTGCGTGTGTATGTGACTGAACTCCTCCTAAACGACTGGACCGATTTTGATGAAATTTTTTGTGTGTGTTCGTGGAGATTCGAGAATGGTTTAGATTCACAATTGGACCCGGTAGGTGGCGCTGCGGTTGACTTTTGGGATTTATATTTTTTATTATCAAGGCAGGACAACGTCCGCCAGGTCCGCTAGTAGACTTTATAAAAATGTTTATAAGTGCTCCGAGTGCCAATTTATATGAAAATCACACTAACGTCAGTTGTCACTCACACGATCTATATATCTATACATATAATAAGAATGTAAATCTAATGTGTAATATACATTTTCGATTTTCGTGCAAAAAAAATTGGTGCAGGTGTTTAAAAATAAGTAATAAAATACATTTCAATCATTTTTAGGAATGTCTGTCTGTCTATCTGTTCGTATGGACACGCATCACTGCTAAAGAAAATCATAAATCATATCTTCGAGAACAATCTTTGTTTCATTGTAAATAAAAAAAGAATCATCAAAATCGGTTCACCCAGTCGAAAGTTCTGAGGTAACAAACATAAAAAAAAATTAAAAAAATACAGTCGAATTAAGAACCTCCTCCTTTTTTTGAAGTCGGTTAAAAATAGGTTCACACTATCGAAAGTTATTTGTAATTTTAATGAGTACGCGAGAAAAGTAGATAAGTAAATAGAGTTAATACATTCAGATGACTTTATTAATAACTGTCTTTTACCGAAGGTTTCACCTGAACGAAGTCGCGGGCAGAGCTAGTAATTAATGTGAACATTCAAAAGAGAACACAATTATCTCATTATTTTAAGTCTTCATTCCTTATGACGGTCTCCATTTGTTTTAGGTATAATACCAACAAATTCGAATGAACTTGTATCTGTCGATGTGTAATAGTTATTTATAAATATATATATATATATATATATATATATATATATATATATTAATTTTTGTGTATATTAAAAATTTTTATATAGTTTAAAGTTGGGGTGATGTATGAATGGAGGGGAATATAGACATTGTATAGAAAATCATTATCATCATCAGCTCTTACCCTTATCCCACCTAAATAGGGTCGGCATAACATGTTTTCCTTTTCCACTTTCCCCGTCAGATGTCATCTCAGTATTCACACCTTTCACACACATATCATTTTTCACACAGTCCATCCACATTTTTCGGTCTTCCTTCACTCCTATATCGGACCACTGTCATACTCAAAAGTTTCAAGGAATATAGATGAAAATATCCCAACTAAAATAAAAAAATGTGAACATGAGTTTATCTTTATAAATTCGTATGTGAGTTTATTGCTTGTTACGCTGTCACGCCTTGACTGCTTACCCTATCATCATCACATTTTGTATACACGTTTCCAAGGGTACACAAGAGGACACAGAGTAGTATTCGTCCGGATAAATGTACTCTTGATGAGAGATATAATACCTAATAATAATAATACCTAATAGTTTGTTATTCATTATTTAATTTAAAAAGAATTGAACCAGAATTCACCTGATCCAAAAGCAACATTACAACCACTGTGATATATACCCAGCGATATTACAACATCAAAATACTAAAGCACAATCGGCCACAAAAAGCACGTTCAATCATTTAACTAACGTTTATAATCATTAACGAGAGCGCTAAGGGACTCCGCCCTCGTCCCTAGAGCCCTAGTCTCGTGGGTCCCTCCATCTGACTAAATAAAACTAAAGCACAGTTGTTTGGACAGCATTTTTATAGGGTCCGATATGACTGTGGTTGAATGTATGATATATACGCACCCTGCAAAGGTGAGTTGTTGTATGACATGAGGTGGCGAACAGGTCTAATATCCACGTGATATTAAGTGGTATTTTAAGAGTGTTACATTCTGTACCAGGATCGTTTGAAGACGAACGATCATGCTATCTATTTCTGTCCCAAACCAGCAGTGCTCGTATTGATATATTCTCATCCGGAAAAAGTTTTAGCAACTTGGTGATAGAGTCTCGCTGAAGCTATTACTGGTTTCAGCAAGAATGGGTTGGCTCGCCCGGGGTAATACCACCCTCTCGCAGAAAACCGACGTAAAGTAACATTGCTTACAATGTTGCGTTTCGTTCGGTCAGTGAGAGCGCCGGACAACCCACATCCCCCTTCCCCTCTCCCCCTCCCCCAAACACAGGGTGGAAACGCACTTGCGACTCTTCTGGTGTTGCAAGTGTTTATGGACGGTGGGGATCACTTAACATCGGGTGAGACCAACCTATTCGTTGGCCTCCTATGATATAAAAAAAAAACATATATTAGAACGTCCGTAGATGAAAAGATTCAGAACGAAAACATTGGTACCAAATACGTTCCCTGGTTTACTTTACAATAGCTTCTCCATCTACGTAAATTAATCCTTCGAATTGTTTCTGCAGCGCTATTACCACCGTGGAACTCCTAAATCGTAGATAACACAATATTTGAAGATTTCCATTTTGTGAAAAACACGATTTCAAAGAAAAATCAAATGATACGAAAATAAAATAATCACTTAATTCCTAAATATAAATAAAGGGATTCCTAACCAAACAATAGATATTTCGACAAAACGCCAAATACATATTTAAATTGTCTCACGTGAGTGTAAAAGAATTAATTTGAGGAATAACTGCAATCCTTGAAGTTCGTTATACGTAGCTGTAAATACATGTCCTGGCTGGCTCTCAAGTATTGTTGCTACAAGAGACATATACCTACATGACAATAGATTTCAAAGTTTAAGGTGGTAGTCGTACACAGAAAAATAAGTAGAATAGTAGGATAAGCCTCATCACCGTGATATAGATTCACCACTATTTCAGTAGTAATGTATTCGGACATTTACCGACAGACGTAGATGCGAATACTACCATGATATAGCTAGCGTTGACGGAAAACCTTATGTTAAAACTACGGGGCAGGGAGTTTTTTTACGCTTTCCCGGTCACCTGCTATCCGCCAGTTAAAAATCTGCCAGAACGCATTTATACGAGTAGATGTGTTCTCATATATAACTAAATCTCTTTTGGCATTTTAGGATAAATTGTCGTCTAACTGTACTAATATTATAAAGAGGTAAAGTTTGTGAGTTTGTGCCGTTGTAGAGGGTAATCAGGAACTACTAGTGCGATTTGAAAAATTCTTTCAGTGTTATATAGCGCATTTATCGAGGAAGGTTATCACCACGCCAAGACCATTAGGAGCGGAGCACCAATGAAGAATATTTCAAAATTAGCGTTAGCTCGAAGTAATTATTCTACCCGGACGATGTCGCGGACAGAGGCTAGTTCAGAATCAAGGGAAATTGTGAAGAAAAGCTTATTTAGTCCATAATCTGACTGAAATAGGTTCGTGGAATTTTATTTCTTTTAATATGGCAATGTTGCTAATTACTTTGAATTACGAGTTTTTGGCGGGATTTTAGAATGTCATGAAGTGGATTTTATATTTTGTTCATAATTTTGTGTTGTCTGTCTCTATATTTTGTAATCTTAGTGATGTTTTACGTAATGTAGTCCAGTTATTGTGCGTAAGTGAAGTGAATACGAAATAATATCACGGAGCGTAAATTCTGAGATACCACAAAACTCCCTGGAAAGTTCTAACAAGGGGACCACCATCTCGCTAGAACCTGGAAATTGCCATAAAACACCTTGTAAAATATTTCAGGTATTCGACAATGGCAGCAATAATTTAGAAGTAAAGAAGATTGATTACCAAAAATAAAATGTAATAACCTTGCTATACTTGATTAACGAATAAAGTATATGCTATATAATACGATTATTATACAACGTTATCTGTAGAAAAAAAAAACTAGATAAATATGCCAACATCAATAAAAAGAAGTTAATCACCGCTAACAGTACATTGGGCATAGATTAAAACGTAGGGGCACAACTCGCGGCCCGAGTAATTGCCAAATCATGTAACCCGACCCCACAGCTAGGGGCTATTCGTCTAATATGTGTGTGTTGTAGGGTCCTTGTTAATTTGTTTGTTTATTAAAGATTATACCTCCGGAATTATCTACATAAATTCAGTTTTAACGCGACCGCTTTAATGTTCGAGTGTCGTTGCTATGAATATAAATTCTTATTTACAAACCAACGATGTATACTACTAACTGTATATATAAAAATCCAGTGTCATGATGTCTGTTCGCGATGAACCCGAAACTACAACCGATCTTCATGAAAGTTAGCATTTATATATAATTTGGTCCAACTTGAAAAATAGGATAATTTATATTTTGATTAACGGCCTCAATATTTTTTAATTACAAATTAAATTATTGTCAATGTTGATTATTTTTATTAACTGTATGTTTCATTAGTTTCAAACAGATGGCGCTGGAAATTAGCTTGTTGACAGCAAAATGTAGGACCGACTATTATAGATATCTCAAGGCGCCACGTTTTAATTTTGAATTTTATTTTCAATAGCTGAGCCACAGCAACGCGTGGCCGTGTTAGCTAGTATATAATATATACCTCAACTTACACAAGAAATTAATTTTATATAACTTTTATTACGTTTGATGGTCTTAATGCTACACTCATCATCAACAGCCTGTAAGAGTCTTACAGGACCATAAGCCTCTTCGTTAGTTGAGTAATCAAAATCAAGTGGTTTCTTGTAGTAACACCGTGTATGGGAAAATATATAACTGTGGGTTTCTCGGACTTTGAAATCACCAATATGTCATATGCTGGCGTGGTGATTATGCCCATACATTCCTACTGAAAGAGGCATATGACCCTGCAGTGGTTCTCTTACAGGCTGATAATGAACATGGTGCCCACGGCTTTCTTTTCTTTAAAATGTTTCATAAGAATTAGGTGTCATCTGGATTGACTGTAGCAGGTCTTTTCATTTTATATCTATAATTTTATCATTTCTAATTCAAATCAAATCAAATCAAAAATACTTTATTCAGTTTAGGCCCTAATAAGGCACTTATGAACGTCAAATACTACCACCGGTTCGGAAAACAACCCAGTCATCGAGAAGAACCGGCAAGAAACTCGATCGGGTACATTTTTTTAACATATATTTCCAATACATCATACAATGCTTTTAGTGTATGCACAGAGAGGAGTCAATTCCAGACATCACTATCATTCACATACTGATCCACTTTATAATATCCTTTTGAAACTAAAACCCGTTTGACGTGGCGCTTAAATTTACAGTCCGGCAAATCGGTAACATGCTGTGGGACTTTATTGTAGAACCTAACACTATTACCTAAAAAACTAATACTGGTTTTGCTAAGTCTGAAACATGGGACCACCAGTTTATCACAGTTCCTAGTATTTAGATTATGCCGGTCTTTTACTAAATTCAGATTTTCAAAGTTTTTACGGACATACATTAAATTATCAAGAATGTATTGGGAGGGCAGAGTTAAGATACCGAATTCCTGGAATTTCGTTTTTAATGATTCGCGACGTCCCATATTATATATTGCCCGAACTGCCCGTTTTTGTAATAAAAATATCGTGTCTACCTCAGCAGCCGTACCCCATAGCAGAATGCCATAAGACATTAAGCTATGGAAGTAAGCGAAGTAGACTAACCTAGCAGTGGTAATATCTGTAAGCTGGCGAATCTTACGTATTGCGAATGCAGCGGAACTTAATCTGTTCGCCAGTTTTTTAATGTGAGGGCCCCATTGTAATTTGGAATCTAGTGTAATTCCCAAGAATACAGCATTGTCAACTAACCCTACTAAATTCCCTTGGATCTTGATTCTACTATCAATCTGTCTAACATTGGGTAAAGTAAATCTTATACATTTCGTTTTATCTGCATTTAGCAACAGGTTATTTAACGCAAACCAATGACAAATTTCATTTAAAGTATTATTCAGATGCCCAACCTCTGAATCTATCCTTTTCACTTTAAATATTAGAGAAGTATCGTCTGCAAAAAGCACCATGTCAGCAGAGTTATTAACCACTAGCGGTAGATCGTTTATAATAGGTCTTTACCTATGAAATCGCCGTTCTGCAGTACTGCCCATTTCAAATCAAAATAATTTTTGTTTGGCTAAGAATTCTAATTTCAAATTAATTTTATTTTAAAAACATGGAATTCTTTTTCCAAAAGTAGTCATTTGTTTATTGATTAGTGTTACATTTTCATCGCAATTCAATCTTTTTTGTCATCATGGATACGTTAAAAATTCGAGTAATTATGGAATATGAGTACCGTCGTGGCAGCAACGCGGCACAAGCGGCACGCAAAATCAATGACGTTTACGGAGCTAACACTACAAACCAACGCACCACCTGTTATTGGTTTGCTCGCTTCCGTTCTGGGAATTTCGACCTGAAAAATGAACCTCGCGGTCGTCCGAAGACTTTGGTCGACAATGACGAATTAAAGGCGATTATGGAAGCTGATGATACACAATCTACGGCTGAATTAGCAGCAGCTTTTGACGTTAGCGTCAAAACAATATTGGTACATTTGCATCAAATTGGCAAGGTAAAAAAGCTTGACAAATGGGTGGCCCACGAACTCAATGATCGCCAGCGCGAAGTGCACGTCGAGACGTGCCTTGCACTACTCAACAGACACACTGAAGGAATTTTGAACCGCATTGTTACCTGCGATGAAAAATGGATTCTGTTTGATAACCGCAAGCGCTCAGCAAGTTGGTTGGATCCTGGTTCAGAACCTAAACAATGCTCTAAACGAAAACTTACCCCTAGAAAAGTGATGGTCACTGTTTGGTGGTCTAGCGCCGGTGTGGTTCATCACAGCTTCTTACCAAACGGGTATGAGCATTACTGCATATGTGTACTGTGAAGAACTGAACACAATGATGGAGAAGCTAGCACATCTGCAACCAGCATTGGTCAATCGCTCGTCTCCGCTGCTCCTGAACGACCACGCGCGACCTCATACTGCACAGCAAACGGTCTCCAAGTTGCAAGAACTGGGGTTGGAAGTTCTCCGTCATCCGCCCTACTCACCAGACCTTGCGCCTACAGACTACTACTTTTTCCAGAATTTGGATAACTCCTTGGCGGGAAAAAAATTCAATACCCGAGAGGCAGTACAAAATGCCATTGAAGAATTTGTTGCCTCCCGTCCAACTGATTTCTTTAAGAAGAGCATCAATAAACTGCCACTGCGTTGTCAAAGATGCATTGATTGCATGGGTGATTACTTCGATTAATACAAATAAAAAATACATGAAAAAAATTCGTTTAAATTTTTTCATACAAAACGGCAATTTCATAGGTAAAGACCTAATATATATTAAGAACCAAAACGGCCCTAAAATGGAGCCCTGCGGGACACCAATTCGGGCAAACGATCCCGCAGAGGTTACCCCATGTATGTTAACTTTCTGACAGCGATCTTTTAAATAAGAGACTAGAAGGTCGAGAGAAGATCCACCAATACCATAGTGTTTTAATTTAAGAATAAGCGTACTATGGTCAAAGCAATCGAAGGCCTTAGACAAATCGCAGAACACACCAATTGCATCCTGCGAATCCTCCCAGGCTCCCAATATATGATTTATGAGCGTTGCACCAGCGTCAGTAGTAGATTTCGATTTTGTGAAACCAAACTGTCGACCATCCAGAAACTTTTGTACAGTAAAATATTCTACCAATTGTTTAAGCATAATCTTTTCAAAGATTTTACTTATCGACGGAAGTACAGAAATAGGTCTATAATTTCCAAGACTACTTCTGCAGCCTGATTTAAACAAAGGAACCACTTTGCTTACTTTCATTAGATTAGGGAAAGTTCCTTTTGATATACACTGATTAAATATATTAGCCAAATGTGGTAAAATAGTGACAATTAAGGACTGTATTACTATTACCGACATTCCCCATATGTCTTCGGTGTGTTTTAAATTTAATTGTTTGAATGTCCTTATTATTTCACCTGCACTAATTGAGAATTTAAATTTTGAATTTGTAGGTGCACTCATATTCTTTAAAAGAGCTGTGGCACCCTGGGCTGATTATGTTATACTTATTGTTATTTGTGAAGGTATATTAACTTCTATAACTTCCATAAAACGCGTAATCACGTGTAGTGTAGTAGTCTCGTTTTATCTAAATCGTTTGAGCAATTCTAGAATTAGTCCGAACAAACAATAGACCCTGTCTATTAATGCATGATGAAAATGCTGTTTCAATCCAATCATGTCAAAACTATTGAACGCATGCGCAAAAGACTATCAGCAATTGTGCGCAGTTTTTCATAGATAGTTTCTAGGTTACATTTTTTTTATTGAACTTTTGTCATTTTTTTTTAATTTAAATTATACTTAATGTACAGCGAAGTGGACGGATATAAACTAGATATTTATATGTATAGATCAATACAGTACAAATTACCTACGTCCCAAAAATTAATCCACTACGATAAATATCAATGGAATTGTCATTGAGTCGTTTAAAATAAAATGGCATATTACCAACATCTGTCATTTTGACGGATCCCAAAGGGTTTTGGCGCGCTGCCTGAACGGCCATCTTGTGGCCATAGACCAAAATTTGCAATTACACGCGCCATTGAATCCAGTTTCGTTAAATTAGCCGAATGGAATCCGTTTATTTTACAATTGTGTTGTCGGTGAAGCGATTATATTATTTATTTTAGTAATAACTACTTTAAAAGAAGTCAGACGTTTGCGTATGGCTGTTTTTTTCGTACTCATTTGTTCATATTTTTGTAATATCCATGTATTAACGAGGCACTGACAATAAAAAATATTACTATTAAAGCCTAAAGTTTTGATTTTTGATTTTGATCTTAAAGTATATGAAAATTAGTAACAATGTCTACATTTGTGTAATTTAGGGTGGATGACGTAATCTAGACAGGCAGTTAATTAATCTTTAAATTTATAGTAATTGACAAGTTTGTTAAAAAGGTTTCATGGCTAACGTTGTCTCGTAAGCAATCCACTTTATTGTTATGGATTCTTCAGTAATTAAACAGCAAATGTTTTCAACAGTAGTTATATAGAAAAACAGATAACATGGGATAAGGGCAGTCCCACACGGCCGTCGGCAGCGATGCGTGAAATATACGAAGCTCTTCACAAAAGAGCTAATAACTCGTGTGAAGCACCCTTATTCACCCATTGGGCTTCGGTACTAGTTACGGGCGATAGCGTGTGGAAGAACTTAATTCAAATTATATTGGCATTTCTTTTGTTGACTAGGTCATATGGTATAATTTTCTATGAATATTTAGAACGAGAAAGACTGTCAGGATGGATGAATTTGCAATGGAAATCTTCTGTCTACATTAAATGTAAGGATTAAATCTGTCAATATTTTTAAACATTTATTTATTGTTTTCTGTCTTACCCACTCACTTGCATATTTATATGCAGAATTTTAACCTTAAATGTTCATTTTTCCGTACGATTTCTTAAACAATTTATTTCATACAAAATTTTTCATGACAATTACAAACACAACAAAAAATAATTTGCCAAATATGTGCAGCGGTTCTAAAGTGTTACGCTACATCTACGCTACATTATTAACGTTTGTCGAAATGTATTCAAACTAAATACAATTTGAGATGGAACGTAAGTTTTAATGACAAACAAAGGTAAGACAAATAATTTATGTAACAAAATGAAATGAATTTCTTAAAGATTGTATACTGATATGGCAATATATTTATTTATATGTAAATAGGCGAAGATATAACAGTTCAGTACCACATTCTCCTCCGTTTGTTAACCGGTCTTATAATTTTTATTTTGGTCAGTAGCCATTGACGAACTTCAGTGTTTGAAAATAATTGGAAATAGTTTTTTCCATGCCATTGATGAGTGTAAAACCTTTACTATAATTATCTATTTGTCAGACTTAACGCTTTTTACGCCTATTAATCTACGGTACTGTACACTCTTAGGCAAAATAGTTTAAAAAATATGAATCACGATCGAATTTAGACAGCTGAACAACCACTAGTTGTATCAAGTAACTGTAACCAATTTTAAGGGAGCTAAACTCTTTAATGAATTACCAAGAAACTGAAAGGAACCTGAATCCATAAGTATATTTAAAAAAAGATTAAAAATGTATTTAGAAAATAAATAATTTACTATATAAATTTTCTCTTTTTCGTACAACTTGATTTGTTATTAACACAAATATTTAATTACTAATACTCAAGATATTTCTCTTTATTACTGTTAAGGACTGTATATTTCAATATTTTTTTTGCCAATTACTATCACCTATGGACTACTGCAACACCTGGGCATGACCGTTGTGTTACCGATCTTAAATCGCGTGCTTTAATCCCTTATGGAAGATACCCATGTCATAACTCTAAGGGAACACTGTACCGGGCTACTCATTCCACAACGTTAGCGTGCGCATACTGAATATTACGGTTGTCACTATTATTTTTATTAAATTCCATTAATTAATTACTTCTCCTCAAGTAAACTATGTTCTCTTTAATCTAGATTCGTTTTACATCGATTAGTTTAGAAGCCGAGTAAATAAAAACGAATAAACATTACGAAATAAATTAAATCGCTATCCGCTGTTACCTTGGCCCATCCACAATCGCGTACCGTATGAAAAATATTATTTTATCTATGAAACGATCGGTTATTCCTTTGTCGGGCCAAAGGCGGTAGTTGGCTATTGTTTACTGGAGACGGGCTTTTTGCTCTGGCGTCTGTCGTTTTTTGTATGTTTGTCTGTCATTCACCGCCCTGTTGAAGAGATCAATTTTTTTTCAACTAAATCATCCATACTTAAAAACGCGAAAGTAAGTTTGTATGTTTGTTTATTACCTTCTACCTACTACGAAGTTTATAAATCGATCGAAAAAAAATCGAGTATAAAGGTAGCTTGAGATTTACAGAAAGACAGCCTACTTTTATTCATGAACGCAGCAAAAAACACAGACCAAGTCGCGTGCAAAAACTGGTTTACTTTTTATAACTTCTGTAATCTGTCATTTTCAAGAAGCCGTTGTGGTCGAGTAATTTGACCAGAGGAATATAAAGGTCATAAAAAAAAACTAAAAACCTTATGAACGGTAAAATTTGTGGTACGTACAGTCGTACTCGGTGTACCTATAAAAATTGGAAATGGTAAAAAAAAATAAACTTGTTATATTAAATATTAAAATTGGATTTAGGTCATTTTGAAATGTAACGACTCATAATTATATCTATCACCGCTGGGGTGTACGTGTACCGCAGTGTTATCAGTGAATATAATGAGAAATCTGTCTACCCCAAAATTGAGTGTGAGTCGTGAATATAGATATAATCCGAGCTCAAAGTCTAGCCTGCTAATAACGTTACTTTGACTGGGGCGCGCTCTGACGTTGATTTTTTGCAACCCATTTCGAGTGGGATTATTTTTTATCCTTTTGAGAGTAGCTACAGCTCGTACGGTGTGATATACGCTAAAACAGAGAATATACAACAGGACGTTATGATATTTCCTATTATATTTCAGAACTTCGTATAAATTTTGTTTAAGAATATAGAACAAAGCGACATCCGCGTCTGTCTTAGTAGTAAAGGTATATAGTTTTTCTAAGCTACGCAACAGATTTTCATTCGATTTTCACCATCATTTGATGATGATATCGATCATTCATTCTTGAGGCGCGTTGAGCGGTATTTTTGGCAGGAGATAAATTTATCATTTCGTGTCGTGACATGCTACGTAAGCATGAGCGGTCACTGCATATACTGCGTTCATGATAAAACCGTTTCAAGAAAATC
Source organism: Antheraea yamamai (assembly GCA_036509395.1). Lineage (NCBI taxonomy): Eukaryota > Metazoa > Arthropoda > Insecta > Lepidoptera > Saturniidae > Antheraea > Antheraea yamamai. Next base: position 3,003,291 of record AP028449.1, on the reverse strand, counting down.
TTAAGGCATATTGTCGAGTAACATTTAGTCTTTGTTTCATTAGAATCATTTCACTCTATCAAAAGTTATTCTAATTTTAATGACGACGCAATGGACTTAATACATTCATATGATTTTATTAATAACTGTTTTTTTTTAAATAAGGTACCACGCGGACTAAGTCTCGGGCACAGCTAGTCTTTAAATAAGCTTTCAGCCAGCTATGTACGGTATGGATGATCCCGTAAGAAATCCATTTTATGAGTTTATCGCTAATCAAACAGATCTAATCAATCACACTATCATGTTTCACCACTCTAGAAGGTTAAAGTTGGTAGGTGTCATCGAAAAAAATCCATGTTATAGCATCGGAATGTAGTAAAAAAATAATTTAATAAATTAATACACGTGTACACACCGCCTTATTCGATGTAGTGTTGTGCTTTTAATTATCGATAAATGTTTTACTAGCAAGAATTTCGATAATTTGAACTTCTAGAGGGGAAATCAGATTTAGATATTGACTTAGAATAGTTTTAGTTGGTAAATGTTGCATTTGCAAGATTACAGAAGTAACAAAGTTGAAATAGGTGAAAATTCTAGATATAGAAGTAATAATGTTTATGATAAAAAAGTCAAGGCAGCCATAAGGACTGCCGATAGAAGTGAAAACTCAAAGCAATGTAAAAATGTGTTCTTTTTTAAATTTTTAAATCAATTACGGTCTAAATTATTGAAATTTCATCATTTGTACATTAAAACTTTGGGCGCCGGCGGGAGCACGTAGGGTGGGTGTGGGGGGTTTTTGTTTTGTGGCTGTTGCGGGGGTGCTATATTTGTTCTTGCGACAGCTACAAAGAGGGAGAGGGTGGAGGATCTTGGCATCCTCGCGGCGTGCAGTCTCCGTGGCTGCCGGCTGGTGATTCTCGTTTCTTCCACCGGTTTCCCCCACAAACATTTTGTTTTTGTCTGTCGGCACGTTGTGCGTGCGTTTTTCTCACTTGACCATGGCTGTGGCGGCGCGGTCAAAGACGATGAGTCGACTGTGCAACAGTCGTACACTGGCCGCCGCGCGTCTGCCCCGCGCGGCGTGGCCCAACATGCTGGGGGAGACGGCGCGCTACGATGGTGTGGGGGTTGGGGGGCTAGAAAGGTGGGTGTGTGGGGGCTGGGGAGGGGAAAAGGGCGCAACCAACTGTTAACATTAGTCTGGTTTTCACATATATTGGCACTTCGAGCAATAATTATATACATTTTATTAATTAATAAAACATATGCACAAGCTCAATAGAAAATATAAATATTACATGTACACAAGCTGCTATACTATGCATCGTTAGTCTGGCGCAAGCACAATACGTCACGAGCATGTCGAGGTCATTGGTGAGGCGAATACGTAAAATTTGTACCAATTTTTTTTTAGTTGCTCAACGCGGCTTTTGCAGTTTTTCCTTAAAAAAACTTCCAAGAAAATATGCACATATTACCGACAATATTCTTAATCGATATCTAAGATAATTTAAAATCATAATGTTATTATTTTCCAGTTATACAAGAATTAATGTACTAAGATACTTATCAAGGGTTCCCAGGTTTTGAATAAAGCTGGAACTTGATAGGAAATAAACAAGGGTTTCTTGCAAGTTATACAGGCTTTCGGCTCATCACGGTTTTGCTGTATATTAATATAAAAAAATAAACAAAGATTCTTAAATGATAAAGACAGAATATTAACAGGTGTTTTAATTAAACATATGTTTTAATTAAATTATGTTTTGTTTCTGAGAAGCAATCGGTGATAATTATGGAACATTCCAGAAAAGATTGAAAGTAATATCAAAAATATAAATAAATACAATACTTTTTAATTATTTAGAAAACGGCAATATATATACACGTACACACAGAAAAAATAATATTCTTATTATATTCATGTGCAATTCTGTCTCAGCCAATGAAAATATATCCCTGTGATATAAACAGTCGAATACGCACAAAGTATTACACATCAATTGAACTTTTACGTCTACAAGAGTCGAACCAGAGTTCTTTCACATAGAAATCAAACGTTCAATCATCGACTACGACATGACGACATCGAGCTTATTCAAAGGTACGAAATTGTTATTTATCGATGTAAACATTATTTTTCATCGACACTCCCCCAACTCTATAAGCCGTGCCACACCCATCATATTTCCATTTTTTTAGATCATTTTATCCAATCCTTTGCTGAAACCATATGCACTTTCAGACAGGCCTCGGCTCTTTTTAATTCGTTTTACAATGATAACTGTGGACTGAAAAATGCCTTTTTTATTCGTCGAATATTACTTTCGACGTAACTTTATGGATTCGGTGTAAGCGGCATTCGAGTTACATTCGGCGTGTTAGATACCAATATTTATTTTACCTTACTAAATTATCTAAATTATTCTGTGCTACCTCGCTATCAGTAAACATTTTCTCCCAAGAGAATAGTACGATTAGTATTGGCAATTATAAACATCAACAATTAGGTAGTCCCGAGCCGTTCTACTATTTGATAATATAGTTTTTTGCGAAGTATTTAGTTTGTTGGTCTGCGTTTCATCTGCGTTGTTTTAATCATAATAATATATTTTAAGTGCAGAAGAAAACCTTAAAAAAAATTAAGTGAGAATATACTTTGCTTACAAAATTTCTTTAGTTTTTTGCAGTGTTTATAAAAAAATGAGTGCGTGTAACTGTACATGCGATTGAAGTAAAACTTCTTTGGCGTTATAAGAGGTGGCTATTAAGTTAAAAATAAATACATCATATAAGAATTTAAAAAATAATTTTTAATAAGGCATTTACTGATGATGTAACACTAGTAATAAATACATTTATTATCATCGACCACTATACATTTTAAAACAATAATTTAATTTAATACTTCAAATATGATATGATTGATGATAAATGAAATCAGAAACATAAATTCTTTTCTATATTTTATTTCCTTTATAACAAACAGTTGTTAATAATATTTGCTGTGTTATAAGCTTAATAAACTTTGATTTAATTCGTTACTTACTTATATTGAAACCAGATGACAGCACGGTCGCGCACCCATACATACATAATTAATTCTGATTTTTATTCAATTTAATATTGTTATTTATTATTTTTCAATTTAATATTGTGTATTTGTTTATAAAATATTTATTGACAAAATCAAATATATTTAGACACCGGATGGTACACACCGTAACGCCATATTGCCGTAACGGACTTCCGTTGCATTGTCGTCCAGTTACCTCCTAGGCGCGCCTAAAGAAGTTTTACTTCCAAATTGTAGTTTCTTCAAATTTTAATAACTCTGTATTAGAGAAGATGTCGTAATTTATTTGGATAAGAACCAAGTGTTAAGTAATCAAACTTTAAAAAATTAAATAAATCGTAACATTTTGAATCTGGCCCATTTAAATACTTATAGTTTTAGCAAAAATAGTTTTCCATAATTTAAAACTTCTGTAAATTAAAATACGGAAAAGCTATGACCTTTTTTAGTTCGCTATATAGATCGTTATTGCCTTATCAAGTACGTAATTGCGTAATATAAGGTCATTGTCTACCGATGCCTTCAATGTTCTGATAAACTGGTGACCAAATATGTTCAGAAAATATTGTAGCCTCTTAAAATTCAAGTATTTATACCTGATTTATTTCAATTTACATAATAACCATACCGTGTTACACAAATTTTACACAATGTAGCATCAAATATCATAAGTATTTTAACAAGGCATAAACTGCATAACAGACTAAAATCTTGCTAACACCTATTTATGTCATATAATAACAGTGCTCTTATAGGTGAGTTCCAATCTCAGCAATGTTGAAACAAATATTGGAAATGAATACTTTCAATAACCTTCACATAACTTAGGGCTAATAAAGAGTTTTACTTATATAATAATAATATGATTGCAAGTGATTAAGAATATCTGATTATATTGAATATATTCGCGTCTAGTGCAATGATTTACATAAATAACAAATTAAAATTGAAAAGTCCAAGACAAAATTATTACTTACAAATAAATGAAACATTGACAGTGGCAAATACTTAAATAGTTCCTTGTTAAAAGAAAACATAAAATTGGTGTCGAACGAGTCAGCATTAATGGCAATAGCACTACTAGTATAGCGAGGCGCGTAAATATCAGTTATGCAGTCATTAGTCGGACCGTGTGCGTTGGCTTTACTTTATTTATGGCCAGTTTCGGAAGAGCGTCCTCTCTACCTAACATCTATTACGTCACTACCTATCTATTTATTTATCTACAAGTTTATTAATATTTTAGTGGCAATTTCTATTATGACAATATAGTATTGGTAGTTTTTAGTGGGATTTTAGTCTGTTATATAATGGATTTTACATTTTATTCATAACTTGTAGGCCCGGCGGACGCTGTCCCACCTTGATAATAAAAAATCCTAGAATCACACCGTAACGTCACCTAATAGGTCCAGTTGCAAATTTGAACCATTCTTGAATCCAATGGAGCACACAAAACATGGCTTGTTTTTTTCCGAGATCTCAAACAATTATCGTTATATTTCAACCAATTTACACAAAACCTGGACAAATTATATACCTAAATCTTCCCCAAGAATCACTTCATCTACTGTTGAAAACTGCATGACAATCTGTTAGATTTTGAGGTTATCGCGAACAGACAGAGAGACGTGGCAGAGGACTTTCTTTTATAATATGTAGTGACCTTGTGTTATTTAACTCTATATTTTGTAACATTGGTGGCATTTTACATAATATAATTCTGTTATAATAATTATAATAATACCACGGAGCATAAATTCTGAAATTCTACAAAATCTCCCTGGAAAGTTCTAACAAGGGGCCACCATCTTGTCATAATTGTCAAATGATCACAAAACACGTGTAATATTATTAGCTACTCGCTACATATGTGCAGTAATAAACTAAAAGAGTGCTTGCCAAAAATAATATAAAAAAAAAGAAAACAGTATTATTGTAGTGTGTTTTTTTCTTTAGTTTTAGAAAGAATTGGCAAAGGCATGTTGATCAAACAGCCTTGTATAATGTCAGAATTAATTTCGACAGTCGTTAAATTTAATTACCTGCTTTTAATAAATAAATTCTATGAATGCTACTTTTCAAGTCGAATTACATTCACAAAACACACCCTCGAAATTAATAACTCGCTCGAATTCTGATACATTTAAATAAAAATACAATTAACTGTTCAGACGAACAATGTTTTGATCGCCCTTGACTTCGAGCTACATTAATTTGGGAACAACTGATAAGGAAATTTTAGGGACGCCCGATGGGCTTGTGTTAAATTGGAATAATGCATTTACATTAGCACCAGAATGACCATGTTTTCATTATTAAACGTATGTCTGTACGTTAATAAGCGTATTTAAATTGTATTATAACCAGAATTCAAGGATCCGATATTTTATTGAATTGTATTGGGTAGGTATATGTATAAAGTCACTTACTTTATTTGCTTTATAAATAACTAGTTGTCCCGCCCTGATTATAAAAAAATCCTTGACAAATTATACACCAAAACGTTCCTCATGAATCACTTTATCCACTGGTCAAAACCGCTTGAAAATCCGTTCAGTAGTTTTTGAGTTTATCGCGAACAGACAGACAGACAGACGCGGTAGGGGACTTTCTTTTATACTATGTAATGATTAGCTTCTGCTCTCGCCTTCGGCCGCGTGGAATAATGACTTTGGGATAACAAACACGCAGCGGAAGTTCTCAAAAGGAAAAAAAAACGATTTTGATACATTCTTCATTAGTGCTCCGTTCCTATTAGTCTTAGCGTGATGATATATAGCCTTCCTCGATAAATGAGCTATCTAACACTGAAAGAACTTTTCAAATCGGAGCGGAACCTTACATATTTCCTATTGTTATTTCACACCCTTGATGGTAAAACTTTTACTAACTTTGAATGTCATATTTATTTATATCGAATCAACAGCCAAAAAAAATAAGTTTCAAGCTTTTAGTTCTAAAAATGACGATACTTCCATACAACTTTTCATCCCCCCTAGCAACTTCTTACCTACAACCCTTATTTCAGTAAACATTTTTAAAACGTAAGCTTGCAGAAAAGGGGCCGCTTTTTTGGAAATCAACAATAGCACGGCTACTCGCTCGCAAAGAAGTCATATTGAGCAAAGGCAAGCTCGAGTGTACTTTTATTTCTAACTAGCTGTGCCTGCGACTTCGTCCACGTGGAACCTGATGTACAAAATAATGACTAATAAAGTCATGTGAACGTATTTAGTCCGTTTGCTTATCTACTTTTCTCTCATACTTAAGTCGCGGCGCCATTAAAATTACAATAACTTTTGATAGAGTGGACCGATTTTAATGAAACAAAGACTAAGTTACTCCCGAGGATATGCTTTATGATTTTCTTAAAAGGTTTTATTGTGAAGCCAGTGCTTTAGCAGTGATGCGTGTTCATATAAACAGACAGACATTTCTATAAATGATTGAAATGTATTCTATTACTTATTCCTAGACACCTGCAACAATTTTTTTGACGAAAATCGAAAAAGTACAGACTCGTTAGATTTACATTCTTATTATATGTATAGACTAGCGGGCCCGGCAGACGTTGTCCCGCCCTGATTATGAAAAAATCCTTGACAAATTATATACTAAAACGTTCCTCATCAATCACTCTATCCACCGGGAAAACCGAGAAATTCTTAATTTGTATATCGGAAAAAAGGAAGGGGGGGGTTTTTTGATTATATGATTAAAAATGTATTTACTAAAGCCAAGCCTAAATTAAGGATAAGGGCTCTTTGAATAAACTTCAGTTTTGTATTGTTTATATTTGGCTCTTTTGGATAACGAGTTATAGGAGGCAAACGAACAAGCGGGTCACCTGACGGTAAGTAATCACCGCCGTCCATAGACACTAGCAACACCAAGGGAGTCGCAAGTGCGTTTTCAGCCTGTGTTGGGGGCGGGGAAGGATTTAGCGCCCTCACTGACCGAACGAAACGCAACAATGCAAGCACTGTTACTTCACGTGGGTGTTTCTGTGGGTCGTGTGGTACTACACCGGGCGAGCCGACACATTCATGCTGAAACCAGTAATAGCTCCAGCGTGGCTCTACCACCTATAATTTATTACTTGTCGCGTTATTAAAACCGGTCTAAATTCGAATTCAGCTTTTAAAACGTAGTCGGTCTCTCTCCTGTTGTAACCGCTTCGATGACCTTCAAAGAAATGAATACCGGATAATATTTCAAACGGTGTGCTTTTATTATTTTAATGTTCACAACAGATGTCGTGAATAATGACACAATAGAAATAAAGGTGACAACACACCCCCGCGCCGTAATGATAACTGTGTGACTAATTGCCCATTACTTTAGCTAAATTAAAAAAAAAGTGTCCGCTTAATTATAGAGCCTGGACGCAATTATTGATATTATTGTTCTGTTAGTATTTATGAATGAATAAGGTAGGAATTTTTCAAATTAAAATACTTTCCTGTTACTGGATCCCGGATTAACATGTGGTCTAGAGGCCTTAGAACTTCGCATAGACATTGGTTGTATACAATATGTGCTCAACTGCATCTACAATGGAGTGTGTTCTAAGGAACTCTTTAATATAGTGCCCTTATCACTGTTTCGAGCTGGCTGCTCATTCAGACCTAAAAACCTAGCAAAATGGCGACAACCGCAAGGTTTTCTAGAACCTTCATTATGCATAAGCTAGCATTGTGGAATGGATCACCTAACAAGGTTTTCCCTTAGGGTTATGCAATTGAGCGCTTCAAGAAAGGACTGAAACGTGCTCTCCAATGTTGTCAACACAACAGTAATGCCCTTGGTGTAGCAGTTGTCCATAGGCGACGGTAACCATTTACCATCAGGTGTGTCGTCTGCCTGCTTGCTGCCTTTTGGCATATAAAAGAGACCCACTGTAACTTCTACTGGCTTCTTCCCTAAGGAAGGTATGGACATAATATGGCCAGCCCACGACGTACTGGCGATTTCAAACTCTGGGAAATCCACAGTTCTATATTTTTCCCACATATAGTAGTACTACAAGAATATTTCTCAGGTTCAGGTTTCCTCACGATGTTTTCCTTCACCGTCAGCCGATAGTGTTACCAATTTAAATCAGTAAATCTAGGCGAATTCCGAAAACTTCGTTGGTACATACCGGGGTCCAAACCTGTGGAGATCAGATTAATGTACCAAAGGTCATGCCGAATTTTAGGCGGGATCTTGGAATGCCATGTAGTGGTCTTTATATTTTATCTATAATCTTGGGCTATTTGGCTCTATATTGTGTAATGTTGGTGGTGCTTTACGTAATATAGTTTGGTTATTGTGAACAAGTGAAGTGGGTGGTAAATAATACCACGGAGCATCGATCCTGACTTGCCACAAAAACTCTCAGGAAACTTCTAACAAGATGGCCACCATCTTGTTAGTTCATTGAAATTATATCAAGAAACTTGTAATATCGATACTCACTTGACAATGGCAGTAATAGTCTAAAAGATTGATTGCCAAAAATAAAGTTAAAAAAAAATCAAGCCACTAAAAAAAAAAAACATTAATTAATTTATATTGCATAATGTGACCTACATTGCACTGTAATAATGGGCCATGCTATTGAATTGAGATATCGCCAGCTTGAATCCCATAGATAACGAGAGATTTAATTATACATACTTTGTATTATAATTTGAAAAATGCTCTATCTAGCTGTAAAAGTCTCGTCTAAATCGATTCAGCTGTTTCGAAAATAAGCACGAACATATTCAGACACTTCAATTTTTATTTATGTGTTATAATGAGATACTACGACTGCATCGTTTATTTTCTTACATTTTATGAACAGACGAAAAAAACATAAGTACCGAACCGCTTGCCCCATTTTTTTCACAGCAAGAAAACACATAGCTGATTACGTAATTGTTATAGAAAAAAATAGTTTATAAAATTTAAAAAATATTATTGTGTGCGGATAGGGGGAATGTGAAAAAAGGGATGAATAAAAGAATGATTTTTTTTAGGAGGATGGGGGGCTTATCAAGCTACAACTTCTCTGAACTAACTTTATTATATTAAAGTAGCTGTGCTAAGAGTCTTCGTTCGACCATTTTTCCCCGTCCGCAGACTATGTCCCCCTGGAACCTGAAACTTTCCCTTTTAATTTGTTGATTTGATAATATAATTGTTATGCTTCTGCCCGCGCTTCGCAGGGTGGAATGTGTTTTTTGGGCTAAGACGCAGCGGAAGCTTAAAAGGAAAAAAATCATTTAAACATTTTTATTGTGCTCCGCTCCTATTGCCCTTAGGGTGTTATGCCTATGCCGATAAATGGCTCTTCCTCCCTATCACACACAAATACGTGTCTTCTATTGGTAAAAGAATTTTGTCAAAATCGGTTTAGTAGTTCGGAGAATACCCCCCAAAAAGTAAAAAAATAAAAAAATTTACTTTTTAAAAAAATTAAGTTGCCCCCCGTGACTTCTCCCGTGTAATAGTTCTCTGGGCTAACGCTGACACACAGCAGAATCTCTCAAAAAGAAGATGTATTTTGTTTTTCTGTGCTCCGCCCTCTGGCTTGCGTGGTGATATATGCCTATCCATCCGATGAATGGTATATAACACTGAAAGAATTATTCAAATCGGACCAGTAGTTCCTGAGATTACCCCTTACAACGCCACAACGTCACAAACTCACAAACACACAACGTCACAAACTTTACCTCTTTATAATATTAGTATAGATTACTAGACGCCTGCAACAGTTTTTTTACAAAAATCTAAAAAGTATAGACTCCTTAAATTTATATTCTTACTAGCCAACTAAGCGGACGTTGTCCTGCCTTGATAAAAAAAATCCTAAAAGTCAATTGCAGCGCCACCTACTACATTCTCGGATCCATCGGAACACGCACACAAAATTTCATCAAAATCGGTCCAGCCGTTTAGGAGGAGTTCAGTGACATATACACGTACAGAAGAAATTTATATATAAAGATTATGTGTTGGTGATTTTACTTTCTAAGTTAGAACCAAGTATTTGTATAAGGTAAAACAGAAAATACTTGATCGAAATGTATCTAATAGTTTCTGAGATTGATTTAGCACGTACGGACTCTAGCGTCCTACTTAAAAAAATTACTACGGAATTTAATAAGATTATATAAAATAAATTTCGATCAAAAACGGTTTAAATTATATTTACAAGTGAATAATTAAGTAAGAGTTTTATCCCTATTCATTTAAGGTTTATTGTTACTCGTCACATTGACTCATAAATCGACTAAAATGGCTGCTATTATTTGAAAGCTTTGTAATACGAAACGTCACTATTTACCTATTCATTTTTCAAAAAAGGAACTTAACGCCCAAATCGACGCTTTAATAGTGACAAAAAGAAAAATAAACGGCTTTGTATAATACGACAATCTTAATAACAACCTACAAATCAACTAGATACACTTTCTTACAATCACATTGGGTTGAAATTTCGATGAAATTAATTTTGAAACTGGCATTACAAAGTTTTGTTCTAAACACGAGAAAAAAAACCGCTCCCTACTTTTTTATATTGTAATTCGTAGTTTCGAATTGCGAATGCGACATTCCGAATTCAAAACATCAGTAAGGTGTCATTGGACACTCCCTATTTGGTACAGATCGGAGAAATTACACAACTTATTTTTTTTTAATATTCGAAGCAAAGGAAACGAAATATTAAAATAGAAGAAATCCCATACACAGAGCTTTTAATATATTATTCTATATTACAAACCTTACTACAATTTTCATTGTAAAGAAAAAGGTGTAATAGTTGTTAATTTGAATTAATTTATCGTCCATTGATCTCATTACCGCCGGTAAATGTAATTAATTTGTCTGCTGTCTAAATTGAATGATACGGATCACTAAATCATAATGATCAAATTGTATGAATCTAACTGACAATTAACGTTTGTGTACATAAAGCTGCATTCGATTTTAGTAAAAGTCTATTCAAACGTTTTAGTACAAAATTATTGTAACGAATGTTCAACATTTGGTGAATTGTATTAAAATTATTGTGTATTAATTGTATCGATATATATAAATCTAGTAATGAGGTATTTTACTCAGTTTATGATATTCCCTAACAATACGTCAGTACTTTCTAGCATCCGTACACATAACAAAATAATTTTGAAATTGGAATCGAATGTTTTTAAGTTAACACCTAAATGGAGTTCGAATTGTCGTCAATTTGACACCTCAGGTTACGAAATCTATTTACACCTTTACCACAGAAAAGGCAAACCAACTTCTTCACTGCGTACAAAACCTTGCACGATGAATTATACGGAACCGAAATTCACAGTACGGCTTTCTGTCATTTTTAACCGACGTTGAAAAAGGGAAGACAGCATGTAAATGTGCATTTGTGAATTTCCCTGTACTTATTTCATTTTTTTAAGTATACACGCTTTTCATATATAAAATTGAGCCGTCACGGGACACCTGGCAGATATGAAACACTGAAATTGTTTTGTATAAGTTATATGCCTAAAAGAATATATTACGACAGGAATCAGCTATGGCATCATGAAAAGATAAAGCATTACAAATTTGTTTCTTTATTTATTTTGTTTATTTATTTTATTACATAAATATTCATTTTTATTAAATACAAAAATTCAACAAGGCGCAGGCGCGGTGTGTTTGGCGGCACTTATCAAAGGGCGCTAGGTCGTCGGCGCGTGCCACGTAACACTAGTATAAGGAGTGGCCGACAAAACGATTTGAATGTTGTGTTTATACAGATAGGGTTGCAAATGTTTTTGAGTATTTTGTTAATAGTGCAAAGTTCGTGTTTTCGCCACGTCGCGCCAAACCAAAATCAGGGTTTCCCGCGCCTATACATGTTTCACATCAATGATAGGAGATAAGTGTTATAAATAACTGAAACAGGAGCCGTAAGAGTAACGTTTTGTAGGTCATATGACATCCACACAAATATTAATGTCATGCATAAAACAAATCGTAAAAAAATCGGTATCGTGGAAATATAATAAACTAAAAAAAATTGGTTGTCTGAAAAGTCGGTTTACGGTAGTCCAGTGAAGCTGTAAAGACCTTGCCAGATCAATAGCGTAGTCAGCTCGAGAAAGAACGATAATTTTATGTGATAACCACTCGGATGCTTAGGCCGATCGCGCCTCTTTATCGCTTGTTCCGCGTTCTCCCTTGCATGCTCGGCTCAGGCGGAACGTGACAAGGAGTCATGCTTTTTCGTGCGTACAACCGGCGTTCATCGATTTATAAGACGTTGTCACGTCAAAAAGCAGTGTCTAGCAACGCGCGCGCCACACACATATTTACACTGAACAAATATTTTAGCAAAATTCCTCGCGTACGAAGTCACAGATGACAGCTAGTAATTTAGTAAAAGACCGGCATAATCTAAATATTAGAAACTGTGATAAACTAGTGGTCCCATGTTTCAGACTTAGCAAAAACAGTAATAGTTTTTTAGGTAATAGTGTTAGGTTCTACAATAAAGTCCCAAAGCATGTTACCAATTTGCCGGACTGTAAATTTAAGCGCCACGTCAAACGGGAATTTAGTTTCAAAAGGATATTATAGAGTGGATCAGTATGTGAATGATAGTGATGTCTGGAGTTGACTCCTCTCTGTGCATCCACTAAAAGCATTGTATGATGTATTGGAAATATATGTTAAAAAAATGTACCCGATCGAGTTTCTTGCCGGTTCTTCTCGATGACTGAGTTGTTTGCCGAACCGGTGGTAGTCTTTGACGTTCATAAGTGCCTTATTAGGGCCTAAACTGAATAAAGTATTTTTGATTTTGATTTTATAAATATCAAGGAGGTATTTATCTAAGTGTACTTTGAACATGAACTACACAAGCTGATTTACTTAAACTGTGGCGTTAAAAGTTCATTTCATCTCGTACTTTATTTCAACGGGATAAAGTCGTTAATACATCTACGTAAATATTCTTTCTTCCTTTATACAATTTGTTGAGAGGATTTCTTAATATCTTTTCTGGCATAAAAGATAATCTTATCGTATCAGAAGTTTTGTTAGTGCTTTGTATTCTTTCTCCTTAAGTATTATTATATATTTCTATTATCCATACTAATATTATAAACTAGCTGTGGCCGGGACTTCATCCGCGTGGAACTTTATGTAAAAAAACAGTGATTAATAAAACCATCTGAATGTATTAAGTCTAATTTCTTACCGACTTTTCTCTCGTGCTTAAGTCGCGTCGTCGTTAAAATTACAATAGCTTTTGATGGAGTGGACCGATTTTCATGAAACAAAAACTAAATGTTACTCGAGATTGTCACTGTGCCAAGTTTTGTCAAAATTGGTTCAGTACTTTCAGAGTGATAGTACACAGGGACAGACGGACAGACAAAAATTTGTAAATAAATTATTTTTGGCTTCCGTATCGATAACAAAGTCTACACCGATTATAATTTAAAAAAAAATTAATGTACAGATTTGGTCTCGTTACAGTTTTATTATATGTATAGATATCTATCATGAATGCAATATTTTAGCAATGATGCGTGTTCAAACAAACAGACAGACAGATAGACAGACATTTCTAAAAATGATTGAAATGTATTTTATTACTTATTCCTATACACTTGCAATATTTTTTTTCACAAAAATCTACAAAATACAGACACACATTTACATTCTTATTATATGTATAGATGCAAAAGTAACTTTGTCTGTATGTTACATTTTCATGCTTAAACCGCTGAACTTATTTAGATGAAATTTGGTATAGATATAGTTTGAGGCTCTGAGAAGAACATAGGATAGTTTTTATCCCTGAAATCGTCCCTTGAGAGAGTGAAAAGGGACGGAAGTTTATATCGGGAATTAATTATATCTCAAGTAAGGGATATAAAACTCATCACAATTATACTTTTGAGATATAAAAAACAATTTATATTTATAAAAGACTCCAATTGGTTTCACATTTTAATTTTTATAGAAGTGATACTAGTTCCCTTTTGCACTTTGGTGTTTACGTGAGCCATTTCATTACATAGTATAAAATAAAGTCCCCTACCGCGTCTGTCTGTCTGTTCGCGATAAACTCAAAAACTACTGAACAGATTTTCATGCGGTTTTCACCAGCGAATAAAGTGATTCCTGAGGAACGTTTTGGTATATAATTTGTCAAGGATTTCTTTTTAATCATGGCGGGACAACGTCTGCCGGGCCCGCTAGTCTATACATAACAATATAAATCTAACGTGTCTGTACTTTTTCGATTTTTGTGAAAAAAATTGCCGCTTGTGTCTAGGAATAAGTAATAGAATACATTTCAATTACTTTTAGAAATGTCTGTCTGTCTGTTTGTTCACACTGTAGTATACACTAAAGTACTGGGTTCACAATAAACCCTCAGAAAATCGTAAAGTATACCCTCGGTAGTAACTTAATGTTTGTTTTATTAAAATCGGTCCACTCTATCAAAAGTTATTGTAATATTAATGACGACGCGGCGTTAGTACGAGAGAAAAGTAGACAAGTAAATGGACTTAATACAGTCAGGTGACTTTTAATCACTGTTTTTTACATAAGCTTCCACGCAGACGAAGTCGCGGGCATAGCTAGTATAGTATAAATTAATACTTATAACAGTAAAAGCAGCTTTAAAATACACTTCTAAGCATTCTAATCATGCTTAAAACGAATGTAAGATAACAACAAAAAAAGTCGAGGCAGTCATAAGGACTACCGACAGAAGTGAAAACTTAAAACAATAACATAAATGTGTTCTCTTTTGAATTTTTAAGTCAATTTTATATAGACTGAATTATTTAAATTTTATAATTTGTATACCTATTGCAATAATTAACATTAGCCTGTATTTCTCATGTATTAGCACCCGGAGAAATAACTATAAACATTTTTATACAGTTTATTAAATAATCAAACATATGTTAGGCTGCACAAGCACAATACCAAATATTACAAGGACACAGGCCTGACGCAACCGTAATAGGGTCGGTCACACTTACTAGCATGTCATGACGCGAAATCAGAAGTCTTGCCAAAAATATACTGGTCAACGCGCCTATACAAGTTTTCATTTCTAAAATATTTTTCAAAATGTTAACGGACATTGCTGCAAAAAAAAAAATAATTTTGGTATGTGACTTCTTTGTATGCTTCTACCCGCGAGGAACAGTTACTTTGAGCTAACACTAACACGCAGCGGGAGCTCTTATAAGGAAAAAAACCCCGATTTTGAAACATTCTTCATTGGTGCTCCGCTCCTATTGACCTTAGCGTGACAATATATAGCCTATAGCCGTCCTCGATATTGCGCTTTCTAACACTGAAATAATTTTTCAAATCGGACCAGTAGTTCCTGAGATTAGCGCGTTCAACAAACAAACTCTCCAACTTTATAATATTAAGTATAGATTAAACGTTTATAAACTTTGAGAAATTTTCTATTTACCAGTAGAAGTCTTGTCAAAATCGATACAGCCGTTCCGCAGGTTAACTCGGACAAATAACATACACTCAGTTTTATTCATATGTAAAGAGATTAAAGACAATTTACATCAGTGACATGGTTTTTTAATTCGTTCGTATCGTCGTATGTGCCCTCGTTTGCATGAATTACCATCTCATTACAAGGACGGACACACGGACAGATAGACGTGTGTAATTAGACAATAAATTAAGTTCCTTATAAATGAAATGTTTTAAAGTTATGCGCGCGCGGCTGTGTTTTATACATCGTGCGTTAAAAATGAGTGCAACTTATTTGATTACTTAAAAGTGATAGATTTACGGGAAATCGAGAAGATTTTTTGAAGTTATACTTCTTTAGGGAAAAATGATGAGAGTAAATTTTTAAGATGCGCGCGCACACCGTCACGAAAAACCGACACCCTGAAGTTAGCTATAGTCAACATTTTGTTTCTTTGTATTTCTTTTATTAAAACTTTCAATGTATTAAATACTTTTTTCTATTGTTAGAGTCGTTTTTTCTACAAACGTAGAATGAGGCGAAAGATAAAATTGTTGAAAAGATTTTTATCTTGTTACGCCAAAGAAGTACAACTTCTAATACACACACTTTTTTTAATTGTTTGAAACCGAAAATTAAACTAAAACAATCAAATAAAATCAAAAATATTTTGTCCGATTTAGGCCTTAATAAGGCGTTTATGAACGTCAAAATTAGAACAGTTCTAAAAATAATCCAGTCATCCAGAAGAACCGGTAAGATACTATATCGGGTTTATCTTTTTAATATACATTAATATTACATTTGTTTTTAGTAGATGCACAGAGAAGAGTCAATTCCAGACATCACCATCCTTCATATATTGATCCACTCTATAATAGCCTTTTGACACAGAAACCCGCTTAACATGACGCTTGAACTAACAGTCCGACAAATCTGGATACTGTATTTATAATAAACATTTAATAATAATAAATTATCTCTTATCAAAATCCTGGAACTTCTTAAAAGTGTATAAACATTATTTACAACGTTACATCTCATTAGGCTATCGTTATTTATAATAACATAGACAGACGAAGTAGCGGTTGGCTACTAGTATAATGTTAAAAACACGATCATTTCAAAATTAGAAAAGGGGCTGTTACAATTGCGTCCATCGTAATCTTTATTTGTATACTTGATATTGTATTTACAACATGCTTGAATTGAATTATATTTATAACATAGGTACTTCGATCGTCAGTCGCATTCATGCACTCGCTTGTAGAACAAAACTATTGTAACACAGAAATAAACTAACTGTGACCTAACAAACAACTTTATTCTTAAAAACGGACACCCGAATCATATGTAAGGCGAGGACTTGCTCCTCATCCCTACAAGGGCTTTGTTTTCCTTGCGATGTTTTACTTTAACAAAAGCTCGGGTTAGATGGAAAAATAAATTGTTATTAGCTCCCTATGTCATTCTAACTATAAATGTGAGTACATTATCTATCCCATCACCTTCCCCAAATACGTGTTACATCAGAAATAGTTGCATCGTAATTTGTCGCAACGCTCATAGAGCGACGTGTGCTACGACAAATGTTCAAATTATGGAAATCCTATAACTATCAGTTATCTAACTAAAATACAATACCACAATAATTTCAACCGGTGACCTTGCCGCGTTGAAACGACATGCTAGTATACATTTGTTTTATTGCAGCCATCTTTGTATCAAAGTGTTGAACTGTAGACTGTTGTAGGCTATATATTCTATTGATATATACAAATCATGTGTTATTACGATATTTGTCAGCTAAGTCGGGGAAAGCGGTGCCTTTTCGGAGCTTCTACGACGTCTGTTGTGCTGTTAGATAAACTTATACGAAAAAAACTGAACAGCTAAATTAAGTTTAGTAGAGCAAATATAATGAGGCAGAATTAGTAGAATATGGTAACTGTGGAAGGTAAGGTTGTATTCCAAGTGGCCGTCTTTCCCCACGCATCGATAAGTCACTTGTGTTAAGATATGTTTTATGTTAAGTCTAATCTCCGAAATCGAGATTTTAGCTAGACTTTTGGTGGTAATATTCAAAGGTTTATATCTCTATATCCACAATAGATTACATCCATCTATTAAACATAAGTATCAAAAGTAAATAAACAATCGACGACCAGTTAATTAGTTCTACTCACATGGTTTTATACTGGCATAAGTATGAGCATAATCTATATAAAACTCTCGCAAGTGTTTTTTTAAATTTTAGTTTTGTTATTCAATTTTCTAGTAGATTATTACTAACAATATGGTGGCCGTATCGTTAGAACTTTCCAGGGAGTCTTTGTGGCAACTCAGAACCATGCTCCGTGGTATTATTTGCCATCCACTTACATATGCACAATAACCAAACGATATTACGTAAAACACCACCAATATTACTAAATATAGAGCCAAAAACTACAAGATTATGAATAAAATATAAAATACACTACCATGACATTCCAAGATTTCGCCAAAAAGTCTTCTCGCAAGTTTATTTACGAATTAAAAAATTAGTGCGTGTAACTGTCATTCGCGATTGAAGTAAAACTTCTTTGGCGTTATAAGAGATGGCGATTAATCATTATATAGTATAAAACAAAGTCCCCTACTGCGTCTGTCTGTCTGACTGTTCGCGATAAACTCAAAAACTACCGAACGGCTTTTCATGCGGTTTTCACCGGTGGATATTTTTTAGTGTATAATTTGTCAAGGATTTTTTCATAATCAGGGCGGGATAACGTCTGCCGGGCCCGCTAGTTATAAATAAATACATCATATGAGAATTTAAAAAGGTTTTTATTGATTATGTAACACTAGTAAGCTTGTTATGACTTTTTGCTAATATTATTTCCTGTGTTATTTCAGTTCCAAATTAGCCGATGGATGGCACAATAGATAATGAAGCTTTGATTTAATTTGTTGCTTACTTACATTGAAACCAAATGGCAGCACGGTCGCGCGCTCATATATACTTCGTAGGTGGTAGAGCCACGCTGAAGCTATTATTGGTTTCAGCATGAATGAGTCGGCTCACCCGGAGTAGTACCACCCTCTCACAGAACACCGACGTGAAGTAACAGTGCTTGCATTATTGCGTTTCGTTCGGTCAGTGAGAGCGCACTTTCAACTCCCCTGGTGTTGTAAGTGTCTATGGACGGTGGTGATCACTTAACATCAGGTGACCCAACTGTTCGTTTGCCTGCTATGACATAAAAAAAATATACATAATTAATTCTATTGTATAATTTTTATTATTATACAATTTATTTATTTTTATTTTTTATTTTTTTAAACCATTTTTTATTAATTTGTCTATAAGCTATTTATTAACAAAATCAAAAATATTTAAAAACCGGGTGGTACAGGAACGTGACACCATATTGCCGTAACGGACTTCCGTTGCATTGTCGTCCAGTTACCTCCTAGGCGCGCCTTACTTCAAAAAGAGAAAAAGAAAAAATATTTACGATGCCATCGTTATTTGGACCTCCTTGAGTCGTCAAAAATAAGTATAACATAGTTCTCTTCACTTTCCATCGGTAATTACGTGATAATTAATTGAACCCTGTTCCCAAAAAATTCTGAATTTTAGTGTAATTATTCGATAAAACTACAAAACCTTATATAAGCGTGTTTTAGCAATAGTGGATTTTTTATAGTACTATCATATCATCACGCTTTTCCATAGCAGTCAGATAGTATTGATAAAAATAAATTAAAGTAAATTAAAATCGATTATAGGTTTTAATCGTAACTTTTCTACATAAAACAGATAGTCCTTAGGAAAACAAAACAAAAACCATTTTCACTATAAAGAAGACGCTACCATTAACTAGTAATTCTAAGTTAATCAGTTAAGCTTTCTAGCATACTTTGAAATATATATATAAATCGGCAGCGGGGAAACGGTTAAAAACATCTATCTTCCTTCTCTGTTTCTTAGCCGATTTTGTTCATTATTTTTTTTATTTAGTAGCTATTAACGAGCTGTAGTGCTATCAATCAAAAATTGGATTATTTTTCTATGGTTGAAGTTACTCTGGATACTGGACTGTACTACACTGGACGTCATCTGAATGTATTAAGTCCATTTACTTGTCTACTTTTCTCTCGTACTTACCCCGTGTCGTCATTAAAATTACAATAACTTTTGATAGACCGAACCAATTTTAATGAAACAAAGATTAAATATTACTTGAAGATGTGCTTTATGATATATTAACAGTGTTGCGTATTCATACAAACAGACAGACAGACATTTCTAAAATCGCAAAAATACCTGCAATATTTTTTTTACAAACATCTAAAAAGTTACACGTTAGATTTAGATTCTTATTACATGTATAGATATCTTTTTAATTTAATCGAGTAACTTAAAATTGCATATAATACAAACAAAGGCTGCCCAAAAGACCGTTATTAAAGCGTGAGTTATCTCGCGGTTAGATCGCTAATTCAACGATGCTTGCGATAACTAAATTTCGTGGGGTCCCTTGTTTGGGCATCAATTTGGACATTTTTAATTAATGCCCAGATAAAAACTACGTGAACTCGTATTAAAAACATTATTTCTGTTTTTATATATGTGTTTAGTCATCGCCGAGTTTACGCTTCGATGGGTATTTCATAAAACTATACACATTTAAGGGTAGACAGAGTTCAGGGAAATATAATGAGGCAGAATTGGTAGAATATAACAACTGTGTAAGGGATTGAATTCATTGTGTGCGTATTTTCCCCACGCATCGATGAGTCGCTATGTTGCTTTATTTGTGTATTGGCTGTTGCCCGCGACTTCGTCCGTGTGGAATAGTGGCTTTGGGGTAACGTATATCTTGAACTAGCGACTTCGTTTACGTAGAAGGTGAAAATATTTTTAAATAACACCTACGTTAACCCCGATTTTGAAACATTCTTCGTTGGTGCTCCGCTCCCATTGGTTGTTGCGTCTTTAGCTATATAGTTTGTCATTTTTTTTATTATCTGCGAGCGTGCTGGACAACATTCACCGGGCTCGCATGTTTAATGCAAAGTCATTAAAATTTGTAAGAAACTACAATTTTTGTAAGTACCGAGTCTTGTGGAATGCATGCACATGCAGAATTTACGTTGAACTTTGTGACCAACATCGTACGGTACACGAGGTGTTAATTATGTTGTTCTTTTAGAAAGAGATCTTTGTTTAATTGTGGGACAAGCCGTAATTAATTTAATAAAGTACTGGCTGTATATAATGGTGTCATGGCACCGCGTTATGGCCAATTAAAAATATACGCGTACAAATCGATTAGCGTGTTCGTGTTTACGCGACGCATCTGCCGCGTTCCAAATTTCAATAATTACCTATGTTTTTTAATCTTTTTAAAAACAAACACTGACATCGAACTCGGCCATTATGCCAGAGTCCTGTCATTTGTTACCAGAATTGACGTTTCATGTAAATGATCGAATTGTCTTGAAATAAAAGATACTACGGAATTAATTTGTCACCTTTAATTTTTTAGGACTAATTTGACAATAGACAATAGATATTTGGGTACTTTTATTTTTATCTATTACTTTATTGAAGTGAAAAATATTTTGTTCAGATTTTCATTAAGAAAATTTACTTATTTTAAGTTAAATTGGTTATCATTATTGTGACATTTTGGTTAAAAGAAAATAGTGTAATGTTAAAATAAGCAATTAAAAAAAATATTATATATATATACATACATATATGTCAATAGTGTCATATAGTAGTAGTTATGATTTACTTGTGAATCTCTAAAATTGTGTAATTTACTTATTTCTTCCAAATCAATTATACCCAGGAAATTCATAACTTATTATGAAACTTTTTTCACCGGCAAATAGAAATACAAAAATAAAATAAGAACTGTCAGCTTAGACAAGTGTTAGAGAATATTTACATTTAAATGATGTCCTTCTGTAAACAAGAGTAAGAAATCTACTCTTTTGTAGTCAAACGTTTTTTAAAGCAAGTATTCAACACGTATGTAACTTTTTGGTAATAACAGAGTAAGTGTCTAAGTAGTAAAGTAAGTGTGTGTAAATAGGTGGTAGAGCCACGCTGAAGCTATTACTGGTTTCAGCATGAATGGGTCGGCTCGCCCGGGGTACTTACTACCACCCGAGTCGACCCACAGAAAACCGACGAGAAGTAACAGTGCTTGCATTTTTGCGTTTTGTTCGGTCAGTGAGAGCGCCGGAAGCTCCAATTCCCTCCCCTTCCTCCCTCTCCCCTCTTGGTTGGCAACGCATTTGCGACTCCCCTGGTGTTGCAAGTGTCTATGGACGGTGATGATCACTTAACATGAGGTGACGCACCTGTTCGTTTACCTCCTATGATATAAAAAATAGTAAAGTAAGTAATTGATCGAAATTTATCTAGTAGTTTATTTTATTTATCTTAATTCACTTTCGCGTCATAACATGGTAGTAAGCTTGATCGATCGTTTTGTACTTGTGCGGCTTACATCAGACTAGCGATGCGTAGTATCGGGACATGTATACTATTAATATTGATATTTTCTTTTGCGATAGTGCGGCCTATGGTATATTAAACTGTATAAAAATGTATACAATTATCGCTCCGTATGCCAATAGATATGAAAACCAGAGTAATGTTAATCATTTCAATTAACAACTTATGGAATTTAAATAATTCATTCACACTATAATTAATTTACAAAATTGAAAACAGAACATAGTTATTCTATTGTATTGAGTTTCCACTTCTATCGGCAGTCCTTATGACTGTCTCGATTGTTTTATGTAAAAAATAAAAACAAAACTTGCATATAATAGAGTGAACATAAATACAATATTAGTTATAGTCAATAACGAAAATTGAAGAAAAATTGCAGCGGCGATATAAAAAAATTATGAAATATAACAGTAATGGCGGACCGCACGCGCACCGAATTTCAATTTCGATAATTAAGTGACAGTTCAGATAAGAACAAAACGGCACGAATCGCCGCCGAGTGCCGCGCGCAATCGAAGCGTGGCAACACTTGCGCGGCCCGAGCGATCGCCGCGATAAAACGTTCCATTTTTAATTAAATTGAGATTCCTTAATACTTGTTACGCGGTTCGCGATAGATGGTGC
Source organism: Antheraea yamamai (assembly GCA_036509395.1). Classification (NCBI taxonomy): domain Eukaryota; kingdom Metazoa; phylum Arthropoda; class Insecta; order Lepidoptera; family Saturniidae; genus Antheraea; species Antheraea yamamai. The sequence goes on along the minus strand of AP028449.1, from coordinate 2,980,584 downwards.
TGTTCCCTATTTTATGTTTACAACTCTATTTTAGTGGTGATAAAATACGATTTAGCTTGTTCGTTTCGTCCCAGCGGGAATGTGTGGTATTTTTGGGGTCATTTTTAATGATTAGGGTTGTTGATATTTTCGTGGTTTGCTTAGTAACACATTTTTTGGATTCCATTGATCTTTTAACAATGAGCGATCTTGGTAGAGGAAAAACTTAGGTTCGCGTTACCGCTGACCTAACTGTAAAGATGCACCTATATAATTATTACTCGGAGTGCCAATAGGTATGAAAACCAGAGTAATGTAAACAATTTAAATAATTCCGACTTAATTGGTTAACAAAATTAGAAAAATACAGTTATTCAATTGTTTAAGTTTCAGCTTTTGTCCTTAAAGACGTTTTTTTTTAGCGTGTGGAAATCCCTTATGGATACGCCACCCTCCCGGGGGAGAGGATGGGTTATGTCCGGCTCGCACGGACTAAAACCCTACGGTGTACCGACAGACCGTAATTGTTGGGGCGGCAAGGGATCGTACAATGCTACTCAACCTTGTAGAGCCGCCCCAACGGTCCGCCCGGCGGAAGGTGACCACCGGGCTCCTACCTATAGAGAAGCAGACTGGGTACACACCAGCTGCCTCCCCTCGTCCGCCGGACCTGTGCAATGAAGATATGGGCCCCCCGGCCCATCCCCTCAGGTCTAGCTACGGTGGCGGGAGGAGTTGGTCATAGCGTCGCCTCCTCCCATCGGTCCTCCGTTGGCGGAGAGGGCCGCTTAGAGGATCTACCTCGTGGGCCCTCCCCGCCGTCTCCTTCTGCGAGATGACCTCCTCGCAGAAGGAGGCCATCGCTTGCCAAGCCTGGTTGCTGCCGAGCATATACAAAATTACACTCGGCAGCGACAAATCACGCCCTACCACCGCAGCCAGAGTGCGGCGCTGTCCCTCCCACGCAGCACACTCAGATAGAGTGTGCTGCGCGGTGTCCTCGCGAGCGCCGCACTCGTGACATGCGGCGGTTGGCTCCCTGCGGGCGATCTGGTACAGATACCACCCGAAGCAACCATCTCCGGTGAGCACCTGCACCAGTCGAAACGTCAGGGAGCCCCACTCCCTACCTATGCACTCCCGCAGGACCGGGCGGACGACGTCTACGGTATACCGTCCGCACCGCGCGTCCGCGTCCTTAAAGACTGCCTCGACTTTTTTTAACCCACAGCGAAGCTGGCAGGTAACAACTAGTTGTAATATAAAATAACATATAATAATAAAATGAATTTTGCTGGAAGCTGTCAATAAAGCTATTATTAAAGACTTGATATAATATACAGTACATATTATGACATATTGAAATTAGCAAATGCACTTTTTGAAGTGAAACTTCTTTATCGGCGTTGGAAAAAAATTTACCGTCACATTTTTCGGTTACGCGTCACATTTTTCCGTTACGCGCCATCTTTTTTGTATTCATGTCTATGATAATAAAATCCTTTTGTTTAAACTTTATCTAATTTAACTTTATTTGTATTCATGTCTATGATAATAAAATCCTTTTGTTTAAACTTTATCTAATTTAACTTTATTTAACAAATTTCTGGAAAGTTGCATATAGATCATTTTGCGAAAAATAAGGCCTTAAACAAGTTTCACTTCTTACGTGTGTACACTAGTACACGCACACATTTTTTTTCTATATTTTCGCCAACCAATCTTTTAGATTATTACTGCCATTGTCGAGTAGTTAATATTAATACAAGTTAGTGTCGTGCGATCATTTCAATGTCAATGTTAATGTTCCAACAAGATAGTGGCTCCCTATTCTAGGGAATTTTTGTGGCATCTCAGAATTCATGGTCCGTGGTATTATTTTCCATTCACTTCACTTATGCACAATAAACAAACTATATTAAATAAAACACCACCAATTTCACACAATATAGAGTTAAGTAACACAAGATTATGAATAAAATATAAAATCCACTACATGACAGACTAAAATCCCGCCAAAAACTCCCAAATGCACTTATAAGATTAGAATAGTTGAAGTGTCTTGAGGTAAATGAGATAACAGGTATTGAGTATAGCTAGTTTATTACTGTTGATGCATACAATGTTCACACCGCACGGAGTGCGGGAAGGTGCGGTGGGGTGTTCATCTACATACGTATCAATAGTAAATCGACTTTAATTTATAGATAAGTGTGTTTAAAAAAATCCCGCGATCTGTGAGCTTTTTTAGACTAACAGTAAAAATGCAAACAAAGTCGTGGGTGACCGCTAGTATTAAGTTTCGAACAAGCGTTTATTCAAATATTTAAAATAAAACTCACAAATTCGACTGTTAAACCTGGCAACCCTGGTCTAGCGTGTGCCGTTCGATTCGTGGAATGCAAGACGGTAATTAAAGGACTGTCGGCGTAAACCAATGTAATCTCTATTGCGCTGCGATAAAATCGAAATTGGCCTTTAATGGAGATCACGGGTATCGTGACGGCACGCCGTTTACCGGTAAAATGTTGGCGTAACATATTTACGATGAGTAATAATCGCGTTTAATATCGCGAATCGCTTAATTAAATTGATAATATTATTACATCTCCCGATAATGGACGAATGGTTTTAGTAATGATGTGTTATTACTACGCTCGTTAATTTTGTTTAATAGTGACGTATTTGTTTGTTCTTAAACATCTCTTATTATTTATGAATTTATTATTGACTATATCTCCGTTCGCGTCGAACCTAATGTAAAAAAACAGTGACTAATTAAATCATCTGAATACATTAAGTCCATTTACTTATCTACTTTTCTCTTGTGCTTAAGTCGTGTCATCATTAAAATTACAATAACTTTTGATAGAAGAGACCGACTTTAATAAAAAAAAAACTAAATGTTTCTCGAAGATATACAGATAAGAACAAGGTGCTTTGCCAGTGATGCGGGTTCAAACAGACAGACAAACAGACAGATAGACAGACAGAAAAATGATTAAAATGTATTTTATTACTTATTCCAATACACCTGCAACAATATTTTTCACAAAAATCTAAAAAGTACATACACTTCAGTTTTACATTCTTATTATATGTATATAGATAAATGTATAGATGGCTTTGGCTGAAGCTTAATATCTTGACGAGGGCAAGAGGTACGAAAAAGGAAAAAAAAACATATATATTTTTTCACACAACACTTATTTACGAGCATATACAATAACTCAAGAGAGATAACTAAGTGTTGCATAGAGACAAAAACATCTTTGTCATATCATAAGTCTGCAGACTTGTAAATGCAAGTGTTGCGGTGCTGATTTTTTCCCCTTTTTTATACTGACTAATCGTTTGTTGGCCTGACAGGCCTTCACAACTTCACCGGGCTATTATGACGAGCGCTTAGAGCATTCAGCCGAATGGTGACAAGTTCAAGGGTGCCAGAGTGGCCGAGCCTCGGCTTGGGCTGTTGCCTTGCATATAACACAAATGAAATAAAACCAGCCATGTGAGCTAAGCTAACAACATATGTATATTTTAGTGAAAAATATGCATTTCTTCATATGTATTTCACTAACTAACTACAGGAACAGGGTTGATCGACCGTAGTACGCTGGAAACAAAAGAAGGAGTCTGCAGCGACCGTGACCCCAAGTTCCAATCCAGCCGGCAAAAGAGGGCTAAAAAGAAGCTAGTCCCCAGCTCGGCTGCTGAGGTGTGATGCTGTGGCCAGAAGCGGTCGGAAGAGGGGTGAACTACCGAGACAACCTACTGAAAGCGAGAATGGAGGTATCGTTGGCAGATTGTGGTATTTCCAGCCAGAAATTGCGGACGAGCGCCACCAGAGCTAAGAATTTTCCTTAGTGGCTTGATTCACTAGTTTTAAGCTAGTGTTTCAGGGAAAGTGGCCTCCATAATGAACCACTTCTAAATGGTTGGACCGATTTTGAAGACATTTTTTGTATGTGTTTGATTAGATCCCGGGACGGTTTAGATTCAGATTTAGAATAGATACCTATATTCGATCAACCCGATCTCCACTGGTCCGAAACCCGGTGTGTACCGACGAATTTTATGGAATTCGCGTACGTTTACTAATTTAAATTGGTAACACTATCGGCTGACTGTGAAGGAAAACATCGTGAGGAAACCTGAACCTGAGAAATGTTCTAGTAATACCACCGTTTGTGAGAAAATATAGAACTATGGATTATGGATGGACGTCGTGGGCTGGTGGGCTGGGCGTCGTGGCCAGCATCTTGTTATTTCATAGCAATGATCGCAAGAAACTTGTAATATTACCTACTCGACAATGGCAGTAATAATCTATTAGAAAATTGGTTGCTATGACATAATAGTGTTACATATTGTCGTTCAATCTCCATCATATTTGCTGCATTCATATTATAGGCTCAGTTCAGAATATATCAGTTTACCTTAACTTATACTATGATTGCGAAAGTGTATTTGTCTGTTTGTTACGCTTTGTTTTATTTTATTTCTTTTTTTATGTCAAAAGGAGGCAAAGAAACAGGTGGGTCATCTGATGTTAAGTGATAACCACCGTCCATAGACACTAGCAATACCAGGGGAGTCGCAAGTGCGTTGCCAGTCTGTGTATGGGGGAGGGGAGGAGAAAGGGGAAGGCAAAGGGGGAAAGGAGGTGGGCCTCCGGCGCTCTCACTGACCGAACGAAACGCAACAATGCAAGCACTGTTACTTCACGTCGGTGTTCTGTGGGTCGGGTGGTAGTACCCCGGGCGAGCCGACCCATTCATGCTAAAACTAGTAATAGCTACAGCGTGGCTCTACCACCTTCTAAATTTATCTACTCAACCAATGAAAATCAAGAATACTTTATTCAATTTAGGTCTTTAGAAGGCAATTATCCGCGGCAAAACTACCACAGGTTCGGACAAACAACCCAGTCATTGAGAAGAACGGGCAAGAAACTCGATCGGGTTTATCTTCTCTCTATACATAACATAGCACAACGTATTTTCATAGATATATGGCTGTTGTGATGGACGTCGTTCCGCCCTAATAATAAAAAAAACCTTGGCAAATTATATACCTTAGACTTCCTCGTGCCACACTTTATTTATTGATGAAAATCACGTGAAAATCCGTTCATTAGTTCTTGAATTTATTTTTAATTATAAAGTTACATTCGTTTTTGGTGGGTGAATAAAGAGAGAGGTTTCATATTCTATGAACTTCATAAACTAACTATTTGGCAAATCGGTGATGTACTTTGTGATTATCATGAGAGAGAATCCTCATGAGACTTTGCATACATATTGTCAAGGATAAGGAAAAGGAAATAGGGACCAAATCTATATTAAAGCGAGCGAAGCCGCGGACGAAAAATAATAGATATAATAATACTGTCTACTCTAAACATTTCTGCTGGTAAACGAAATTTATTAAGCATAAGTACGATTTCATTACGCCCTACCCGCAAATACGTGACCGGAAACGTGTGGCTGTCGACCGGAAGCATCGGAAGTGGCCGGTTAGCGTCGGCGTCTACCCTCGTTTTATGAACACTGATTACCATCTTAAATTCGCTGACAAGCGCCACGCGACCGTTTTGTTCTTTCATCCTGATTAATATCACACTTTGATTTTATTATTGAATTAGTAGACGCATTGTTGCATCTTTACTGATATAATGCGAATATGCGATATTAATGCGAATGCCAGTTTGTTTGTTTTTTATGGATTCAAGTATTTACTCAATCGATCATCATTAAACTTTACAAACACGTTGTCAGGGTTCCGATAGAAAGGTCAAATTTACATTAGCTCGAGTGGAAGTAGTTAATAAAAAAAGTTGTGTGTAGTTACCACACGGTAGAAGTGAAACTGATTCTGATTATTTCTTAAGAGAATGAAATGAATACACTATGGAGGTGGTAAGCATTAGTTTTCGAAATTATTTTGTAATATTTTCATTACATAGTATAAAACAAAGTCCCCTACCGCGTCTGTCTGTCTGTCTGTTCGCGATAAACTCAAAAACTACTGAACGGATCTTTATGCGGTTTTCACCAGTGATTCAAGAGGAACATTTTGGTATATAATTTGTTCAGAATTTTTTTTATAATCAAGGCGGGACAACGTCTGCCTGGCCCGCTAGTAGTATATATAAAATACACAACACAAAATAATTTTTAAAAGTGCTTGATGGTCACTACAATTCAACAGAAAATAGTGTGCTGTAGATTTCAATGTTCCTCGTCTCTCTCTTTGCATATCTTTTGACTACATTAAGAATATAATATCTCAATCTCTCACAGCCTAAAACCTATTAGATTAAGATCCCAGAGCTACCAGACTTATCTTATTTTTAAATGGATGAAACCTTACGTTTTGGGTATGAGCACATACTAACAGCTGACTATTTTTCACGTTTGGCGGGATATTTGCCCCTTGCAGTCTGTCTGGCTAATGAAATATAGTTTTGTAATAGTTGTCTGAATAACATATCAAAAAATCAAGCATTTCAAAATAAAGTTAATTAATTTTTTTGTCTGCTTTAAAGTGTCTGGCGACATTGGTTCCTACTTTAAAAGATATTATATTACACATAACATATATAAAAATCAACCATTTAAAAATAAATAAAGTAGCTCTTTTAGTCACTATTCTCTCCTGATATCTATACATCGCCCTCAGCCTCTAACTCTGTTAGTGCGAAAGCGTTATAAGTACATAAAGGACTACACAAAACATAAGGTTTCATCCATTTAAAAATAAGACAGGTCTGGCAGCTCTGGGATTTTGGTTTATATATATATATATTAATAGTAATCTCTTTTTCGTGTCATAAAATGTAATACACACCGTCCCACATAGTAATATACTATATATATATAATAAAAATAAAATACTAGGTTGTTCTGTATTCGTTTTATTCCCCGCCATATTACCAGCATAATTACAGTATTGCGTATTCGATGACGTTGATCATTCCACTACTATCAATAAATAACATTATTATTTTTTTTATAATAATTATGTAAGCAACGTTTTTATCCATTTATTAATTACACTAGCAACATTACAGAATTACATTGAAGCGACTTGGCAACACAGATAAAAAATACATAAAATGGCGCGAACTTGTTTTAAAATTATTATCCTTTTCAATGATTCGTAGAAACAAAAACTACAATTTTTAAAGAAGTAATTTCATTTACACATTATGTAAAAGACATCAAAGCTTCAAATTCTTTTTTGTTAAAAATTTTCACGTCAACTAAGCGTTTAAGTTGTAAAAAAAATTGTCTATTAACTTTTATTGGTAACATTTACTTGAAATTGTTATTTTACAATACTCAAAGAAGTAAGAACTTACATTTTCTACTTATTTATTATTAAAAGCATAATATTCAGTTCTTCGAATCGCTATCATATTTACAATAAAAATATAATCTAAAAACTTATTCAATAAATAAATACAATGGAATATTTTAATAATTCTTATTTACAAACAATTTACACCTATATCGAAAATTACATTGTTTTTTGTACGTTTATCCGAATTTATAATTACGATGTAAAGCGTGTTCGAAAAAGTCCGCCATTTTGTAAAGTCGGGATCATATTCAAAGTTAGAAATAAGCGCTATTTGACATTGCCCATAGTAATGTATATACAAGAAAAGTCTGTTATTTGTCTGCGTTTATCTCTGAAATTGCTGAGCCGATTTTAATGAAACTTGTATTGGCAGAGAGATATATTATTAAAAATAGTATCTAGACTACACATCATTATGAGACAAATAGCAATGGTAAAATTTAACAAAGGTAACTTAAATCGAAAGGGAATTGTAGTCCTTAGGTAGTAGTCACGATAGTATTTAAATTTAAAAAGTAAAACACTGCCCAAAATGAATACAGATAAAATATATAATTCACAACGAAGGTACGGCTACAAGTCTTCAACAAAGAGGGTTTATTGTCAAAACGAAGGAGTTACAAAACTTTTATTTTTGTATTTTACAAACAAGAATCAATTTTTATAAACTACATTGAGTTATCCGAAGAGCAATATACTTTTAAACTCCTAAAATCAAAGTCTGACTATCTGCTAATTTTGGGAACAAACATGAGTCCTTGAAGGCAGAAAATGTCACAGCGAGTTAAACAACTTCAGTTATTAGTTGTTACTTTTATGATTTAGAAAACAGCGTATTTTCCTAAAAAGTTATGTTATCGTTTTTTGTTACTAGAGATAATAAAATTGTACAAAAAAGTGGCGGTTAAATCTTTTGTCATAAAGAAGAGAGGCCTCAAACTAAAACACGAATCTGAGTAAAGTAAAATAGCATGCGCTTTTAGTGGAGCACTTTTTTTTAAATTAAGTGTAATTTAAGAACAGATGCCCATAGGTGAACAAAAATATACTATGAGACGCTCCGTCTTTGCCTGATTTCGAATATAAATAAAACCTAATAGATATTACAAAAAAAAACACAGACGCGCCCCACTTTGTTTGGACGACAGAAAGATTTCTAAATCGGTGGACTCCGGCTGATTTTTTAAGATTAAGATCTCAAAATGGCGGATCATGTTTTTAAATATATAGCCATTTTTTTAATTATAATACTAAATTGACATTACATCATTTGTTATTGTTCGAGTTTTGTAATTAATAAGGTTTTTTTAACTTATGCTGACAGCATCTGTTGACCTGTGCATCATAAGGTCTACATTTATTTGGCTATGGTTTTAGATTTTTAAACAGTCCAAGGGTTAATTGCGTACTTCCCAACAGTTTTTATGTCTGCATCTTTCGAGAAAGGCCCTTTGCCCAGCGGTGGGATATTTACCGATCGATATTCGTTGTTTAATTAGCTACTATATATTAAAAAGAAAATGCTGGCACTTATCCGATAATCACATGTACATTAAATTTTATAATTTGAACGATTTTGGCATTTGACACACATGATATGACTAGGTCCATAATTTTTTTACACTAATATTAATTTAACTTCAATAATGTCCACCCGCGTCGATTCTACGTGCGGGGTCGATTGAGCACTATACTAGACTTGACAGCGGCGCTCTAGAAGTGACCGGGGACGCTGGAAGGGGTTGAAGCTGCTGAGGGGCTTGCTGAGGGAAGTAGACACCTGGCTCGTTAGGAAACTGCGGATGGATGGGGAGGGGAGTATGAGGAATAGATGTTGGCCTCGACTCGTGGTATAATATAGGGACGCGGACAAGACGCTGCGCCGCGTGGGCCATGTTTGCCGCCTCCAATTCCGCAGCTAACTGCCTCTTCCACTTATTACGTCGATTCTGGAACCAGATCTTTACTTGGGTCTCAGTTAAGTGCAGGCTGGCGGCAAGGCCGGCTCGCTCCGAACTGCTGAGATATCGCTTCATGTCAAACGTGGACTCCAATTGGAAGACTTGAGAACGGGAGAACACAGTGCGAGTTTTCTTCTTCCGCTTGCCGAGGTTGGCATTGGGGTCGCGTTTTTCGTCCTTGTCGAAGTCATCGCTTTCATCTATATCAGGGTCGGAGTCTTGCGGGTCTTGTTGTTGAGGGTATAGTGCAGGGTGGAGACGTGGTGAACGGGGGGAGGAGCGGGAAGGAGAGGGAGGGGTTGGTGCGCGCGGGGGACTTCGAGGTCGCGGTGACCCACCAGCAGATCCCTCTTCGTTGGTCGTCGAATCCTCTGTAACAATATTTTTGCCATTAATGATTGAGCTTTAGAATTAACATTAAACTATATTTTAACGCCATCTAACGGGGAATCAAATAAAAAGAATAGCATAAAAGCTTCCACCATATAAAACACGTAAAACAAAAAATACAAGATTATGAATAAAATATAAAATACACTACATGACAGAATAAGTTCTCGCAAAAAAACTCCAGATAAATTTTCAGAGTATCATTCAAGCTATATATAACCATACTTTTGTTTCGGTGCTAGGCAGTATGGATAATGATTATCGTAGATTTAATTTCTAATCATAACTACTTCTAATGCTAACTATACTGTACTATAAATGCGTGTGTGAGTTTGTTTCTTATGATTTCAGGCTTTAACATTCAACCGATCATGACAAAATGTTGCATACTCGTCAGATGTCAGGGTACCTTGCATACAAAAAAATGTACCGTTCACGGGGGATATTTCAAATATATATAGAAGCGAAAAAAATCGCTGGCAAAAGCCATATATAAAAAATATTGCGTGTATCATTGTATACGCGCGGTGGAAGTGGAACTTCCTTGGCTTATATGTAGGTGGTAGAGCTACGCTGAAGCTATTAATTGTTTCAGCATGAATGGGTCGGCTCGCCCGGGGTACGGGGCACGACATAAATATGTAGATTACGACACCAATCCCTGAAAGTAGTGTCAGTGTCGATGTCATATATAATCACTGCGCCATTGAGGTTATATTGTGAACCCAGTACTTTAGCAGTGATGCGTGTTCATACAAACACACAAACAGACAGACATTTCTAAAAATCATTGAAATGTATTCTATTACTTATTAATAAGTCGCGACGCCATTAAAATTACAATAACTTTTGATAGATAGAGTAGATCGATTTTAATGAAACAAAGATTAAGTTACTCCCGAAGGTACGCTTTTTGATGTTCTTATATGAGGGTTTATTGGGAGTACTTTATCAGTGATGCATGTTCATACAAACAGACAGACAGATAGACAAACAGACAGACATTTCTAAAAATCATTGAAATGTATTCTATTACTTATTAATAAGTCGCGACGCCATTAAAATTACAATAACTTTTGATAGATAGAGTAGATCGATTTTAATGAAACAAAGATTAAGTTACTCCCGAAGGTACGCTTTTTGATTTTCTTATATGAGGGTTTATTGGGAGTACTTTATCAGTGATGCATGTTCATACAAACTGACAGACAGATAGACAAACAGACAGGCATTTCTAAAAATTATTGAAATGTATTCTATTACTTATTAATAAGTCGCGACGCCATTAAAATTACAATAACTTTTGATAGATAGAGTAGATCGATTTTAATGAAACAAAGATTAAGTTACTCCCGAAGGTACGCTTTTTGATTTTCTTATATGAGGGTTTATTGGGAGTACTTTATCAGTGATGCGTGTTCATACAAACTGACAGACAGATAGACAAACAGACAGGCATTTCTAAAAATTATTGAAATGTATTCTATTACTTATTCCTAGACACCTGCAACAATTTTTTTCACGAAAATCGAAAAAGTACAGACACGTTAGATTTACATTCTTATTATATATAGATAGATTTATTTATTATTGGTCATTCTATTTAAGAATCATTTATATTTTGTGAATTAAATACGTTTTTTTTTTTAAAGGAAAAGAATACTTCAGTTATTTTTCTCGCTTAACGAAAATTTGTCACTGGCCATGTCATAAGAAGTTTTACTTCAAAGAGTAAGCAAGTGACGTGATTTGATGTGACGTACCTATTTTGACGTATTTTAAACGCAGGAGGTCGCTTCCGTCTCCTACTTTAATGTTAATTAACATGTTAAATATGTGAAAATCCTTGGAATTGCCCACTGGAAGGTGTCGCTACCCTCGATTCGAATCAGATTATAAACCCATTGTAACAGTATACGTGGAAAGGCATCCGATATGTGTTGATTTAGCCCGCGCCGAAGCCCCACTAGTGCAATCCACACTGATTTGTCGTGCTCTATTGACTTAACATGGTTCTCTCGTACTATTCATTTGCTGTGACGATTCAGTGTATAATGTATTTACACGTAAATTAACGTATTATTTCAGTTTTTAATAGCCCTTTCTGCCCTCTAAAATATCTATAACTAGCCTCTGCCCGCGACTTCGTTCGCGTGGAATAGTTACTTTGGGCTAACGCTAACACGCAACGGAAGCTCTCAAGAGAAAAAAATACCCCGATTTTGAAACATTCTTCAATGGAGCTCCGCTCCTATTGTTTCTTAGCGTGATTATAGATATAACCTTCCTCGATAAATGAGCTATATAACACTGTAAGAATTTTTCAAATCGGACCAGTAGTTCCTGAGATTACCCCCTACAACGTCACAAACTCACAAACTTTACTTCTTTATAATATTAGTATAGATTGATGAGCTAATGTTACTAGTGTCATTTGCGTCAAATTTGCGTTACGTTACAAATTTGCGTGCGCACTTTTTTAAACAAAAACTTCTTTAGGCGCGACTAGGAGGTAACTGGACGACAATGCAACGGAAGTCCGTTGCGGCAATATGGCGTCATGTTTCTCTACCATCCGGTTAGATAATAATTAAACATAACTAAAGCTTCTATTAAATCATAATTAATTTAATTCATTACTTATCATAGTAATCTGTTCGTACTTTTCTATATTTTATTTATTTTATAACAAAGAGTTGCTAATAATATTTCCTGTGTCATTGAAGTTCCGAATTAGTTGATAGATGGCACTACAGATAATGAAGTTTTGATTTAATTTGTTACTTACTTACATTGAAATCAGATGGCAGCACGGTCGCGCGCGTGTATATACACAATTAATTCTATTGTATGATTTTTATTATTATCCATTTTTTTTTATTTTGTTTCAAAAATTTTTAATTGATTTGTTTATAAACTATTTATTGACAAAATCAAAAATATTTATGAAGGTTTATTTCAATCGCGTGTGACAGTTACACATTAACTTTTTTCTTAATAATAAGTATGTAATCGATATAAATGATTACTGTAGGCTTAATAAATCCTTATGACATAGACAAATACCATGACACACTTTCCACCAGACATTTTTAACAATTACAATCCGGCTCCACATTACTTGAAGATTAAGCAAGCGTTAGTGATGTAAGCGTGAAAAATCTCCTTCTTGTGACTTAATTGGAATACATCGACCTTTATCTACGACTAGCCTCTGCCCGTGACTACGTCCGCGTGGAATAGTTACTTAGAGCTAAAGCTAACATGCAGCGGAAGCTGTCAAGAGGAAAAAAACCCCGATTTTGAAACATTCTTCACTGGTGCTCCGCTCTTATTGGTCTTAGCGTGATGATTTATAGCCTATATCCTTCCTCGACAAATGAGCTATATAGCACTGGAAGAATTTTTCAAACCGGACCAGTAGGTCTTGAGATTACCCCCTACATCGTCACAAACGCACAGATTCACAAACTTTACCTCTTTATAATATTCGTATAGATATGTAGATACTAGCGGACCACCGGACGTTGACCCGCCCTAATAAGAAAAAAAAAACTTGAAAGACTAAAACTTCCCTCACTCACTTTATCTACCGGTGAAAACCGCATGAAAATCCGTTCAGTAGTTTTTGAGTTTATCACGAACAGACAGACGCGGTAGGGGACTTTGTTTTATACCATGTAATGATAATGCACATACATTAAATTTGTAAATCTTCTGGAGGTCATTTTATCAACAATATATTGAAAACTGTATCAAAATGAATTACTTAGTTTAGAAGAGCTAACGGAATACACGGACAGACAGGAAAATCAACTTCCGAGGTATAAGGTACATCTTTGTAATATAGAGATATACAAACTGAATACCTTTGTGTTTCGGTAACCGGCAGTAGTAGTCCTCAATCCATTCAAAATGCAATATGGTAACGTAAATTATATTAAATTTTAGAATATAGCTTTTCATACTTGGGTTAAAATGAGAAACATCAAAGCCGATGCGAGATTGAACTTAGTGAGAACTTACAGAAATACATACAAATTCTTAGGCGAGTTATTTACATTTTATTTACCTATACTAATATTATTATTTATAAGAAATCCAGGAAGGATATCTAACATGACGCATTGACTGTTAGTCGCGAAGCAATACCTAAGTAATAGTGCGGGCAGGCCGTGCAACGCGGCACCGGGTATCAAGACTAAGGAGCGACGAATTGTGAATATCTATATCAGGGAAATATGTTTCGCGGTCGGCTCTCTCCGCAACTGTCTTATTTAGCAAGGAATTTTTTAAGCTTTCCAAATTGGATCCACCGTAATACAAAATTACAAAAAAAACTAGCTGGTACCCGCGACTTAGCCTGCGTTTTTTATTAACTTAATAATAAGTTTTATATATAAAAATAAAAAAAACATGCGCACCTCAACCCTTGCCCCACTTCTCCATGGCAAAGAAAACACACATCACTGAACGCGTATCTATATATACCTATCCAGTGTCTTGATGTTTGTCCACGATGAACTCCGAAATTACTTAACTGATCTTTATAAAACGTCGGTATGTTTAACAATGTCCAACTTGAGATATAGTGGTCACAATATCTTTTAATTAGTAATTACATCATTGTCAATGTTGATTATTGTTATTAATTGTAAGTTTCATCAGTCTCGAACAGATGGCGCTATAAATTAGTTTGTTGACAGAAAATTGTAAGACCGACTGTCGTACACATCTTATAGATGGCGTCACGTATTAATTTTGAATTTCTTTTACTTTATCGTGCAAGTGTTCTGGTTACTCTATTTACTGCGTAATCTCGCTTTTTCTGTATCAATTTTTTAGACAGAATCCATGATACAAAGTACTTTATCATAATTTCGCTCCTGTGTACCTAATAATTGACCCGCAGCAACGAGTGGACTACGAGTAGTGAGCTACTTATAAAAATTGTAGGTTCTTAAAACTTAAATAACTTTATATTCAGTGAAACTACCGCGATTATCTTTTTCTTTTAGTTGTTTTTTTATAACGACAGATCTCTTTTTTTTTATATTGATTAAATGCGAGTGAAACCCCGTGTTATAACTAGGTTTGTAATAAAATTACAGATGTCTATAAAAAAACCATTAAAATTAATGTCGTAATTGTGTATATTACAGATACTTTTAACCTACATTTTTAATCAATAACCTAAAAGTTCAAACCAATAAAATCAAATAGTACTAGAAAATCAAACCATCGCTCAAGCCATTCTAATACGTAACTTGTAATCCATTATAATTTGACCTGCACAATGGTAGCGTTAGAACAGTTGACACGGGTCATGTAAACTGGCGAGTGTTGTCTTCGACTGGGATTGATTTTAGAAGCCACGTTGTGTTAATCCTTTGTTACCGGCAGGCTTGCTGTTTACACAAACGCTTAGCTCTATAAGTAGTTTCGAACAATTTATACGTATAACGCTAATTGATTACGCGATTCCATATAATTATTTAAAACATAAAACTTGGAATATAATACGAAAAGTTTTTACCGCGATTTTAGTCTATGGTGTAGTAGCTAGTAGCTTTTATTCTTTCTCCATATTATATGTTATTTGACAGTAGATTTTAGAATGCATACGCAAAGGCAGATCTCTATTATTTTATTTATCTAAAAAAAATTATTTCAACTTTACACCTCAAACGTTTTTCAGGAAACAGAATTTGATACAACAACGAATATCCAACAATGTACACCTAGAGTTTTTGGCGAGATTTTAGTCTGTCATGTAACAGTTTTTATATTTTATTCATAATCTAGTGTTATTCGACTCTTTATATAGTAATATTGGTGGCATTTTACGTAATATAGTTCGGTTATTGTGCACAAGTCAAGTGGATGTTAAATAATAACAAAAAAGATTTATAATTAAGTAACTCATTTGATAAGGGTGGTAATCATTTTCAAAAATGAGGACTGATTTCCAAAGCAGAAAGACCTTATTTTTTAACCTTTAAAAATCACTCTACAGAATGATGGCCACCTCGATAGAACTATGGACCCAAACGTCTCGTTGCTGGTTTTTATGTCAACTTAAAATGCATATTTATAATTATTCTTTATAATCACGAATAACCTTATTAAATTTAATGAAATGTGATCAATATTACATACTTCATTTAGAATCAGAATGTGACGTAAATGTATCAATTAAAATGAAAACTATCATATGATAAATTAAAGTTCCGCTTAAAATTCACAACTTTTGAGAAATTAGTGAGAGTAAGACAAAACAATTAAATGAGAAATTGGGTCTAAATAAAATAATTATGCTAAAGTATTAGTAAAATAAGCATATCAAAATATTTAAAAATGATCGAGAGATTGCGTTTCTCGAGTCAATAATGAATATTAAAAAGTAACAAAAAGATTGTGCAAAACAAACGGCATTCGACAACCGCATACGTAAATTAAAACAACCGCGCGCAATATCAGTAGCAACACCGCTTTTGGCGCGAACCGATTCAAACGTGGAACATCACGAGTGTGAAGAAGACGTGTACACGCAGATCGATGGGTTAAAGCGAGACAGATGTAGATTTGACGTTTCGCCGGTGTTGCTATACGTGAATAATTGTACGCTGACGGTGGAAAAGCATTGTTCGGTCGGTTTGGGCCGCGTGAAATGGCGTTCCCTTTGTCTACCGTTGGATGGGTTTTGGGAAATTAAAGCGAGACGAGCGGGGTTGAGTGCGGCGCGATGACTATTGCTTGTTTAGCGGAAATGTATGTTTATTGTTTCGCAACTTTATGTTTAACAAGCAACGAATTATGTTCGCTGACATTTATCATTGTTATATTTACGAGATTGATAATTTAATTGTACATTTTATCGAAGACAGTATGAATAGTTATTGATAAATTAAATTCAGTAAATCTTGTCTATACTAATACAAGAGGAATTAGACAGACATAAATGAAACTTTTATTATCTAAATAAGCCATGAATAATAAATTTATTAAATAAATGCATTTTTTTTTGCATTTTGATGCCTAATTTTCGTTTAGTTATTTTTGTAACTTTGTTGTTTTTATGGATACGGAAAATTCGTTAAGGACTTTTCTATAGAGCGTCAAAAGCCTTTGGCATGTGACATTGTCATTTAAGTTTTTATTCTATTCTATCTTTAATAATTTAGCCGCACAATATTTAAAAAAAACACAAAATTATTATAAATTCAAATATCAAAGATCCGTAAATATTAACGATAGAAATTTTGACTCAATGGGATTGTTCGTAGAAAATGTATCGCTTAATGGGACCTATCCATTCATTTTAACAATTTTTTTTTAATGTTAAAAAATATTTTTCCTATGTTATTTATATGGGAAAAAGACCTCTTACAATTAAAAATAAGAGCTGTCCTTTGGACAAAATTGTTGTATGGATATATCCTAAGACATTTTGGGGTGAGAGCAACATTAAAAAAAAACAACTTTTTGGCACACCCTTGTATACATACAAACGTTTCACAAACAGAAATCCTCTAAATAATAATAAAAACCGTATCAAAAGCCGTTGCGTAGTATAAAATAACTAGGAGAACACACAGACAGACGTCAATATCGATTCTGAAGCGATGATAGCTTAGTTAATAGCATGTTCGGAGACAACATAGGACTTTCTCTAAGCCTGCCTGTCTGTTGTAAATCCGTCGCTAAGGACTTCTTGGTGTGTTCCGACAGTAGCACTTGTGAGCCACTCCCTCTAGGCTTAGTGTGTATACCATTATAAACCATATTGACATTTAACATCAAATGAGGTTGTGCTCAAACGTGAGAATATTTTTTTTCGCGAACTGACCACGCTATTGGCCTAGCAAGGCCTTAACCACCTAACTACTCGAACGTGAAAGCATAAAGTATAAAAAAAACGGTTTACGAACGATAATTTTACGTGATAACGACTCGGACGCATCGGCCGATGGAGTGGAAGAGAGTAGACGTATCACAAGCCGAACGCTTAGGCTGCTCGCGCCTCTCTATCGCTTGTTCCGCGCTTTCGTTTGCACGCTCGGCTCAGGCGGAACGTGACCATTGTCACGCTTTCTTACATGACATTTCTTTTCCAGGTATGCTTAAGATTCTAACAGATAAAGAAAACAAACCTCTGGGAGGTGAGGTTCGGTCGTGAGGTCGCTGCCAATACCAAGGTGTTGGGACGAGTCCCCCGTAACGGCCAGCGAGTGCGCTCCACTGCGATATCAGACCCAGTCTGTAATAAACACAACACATAAATATTAAGTTGGTTTAGGCGGGATTTTAGTTTGTCATGTAGTAGTTTTTATATCATTACATAGTATAAAACAAAGTCCCTTACCGCGTCTGTCTGTCTGTCTGTTCGCGATAAACTCAAAGACTACCGAAGGGATTATCATGCGGTTTTCACCGGTGGATAGAGTGATTGATGAGGAACGTTTTGGTATATAATTTGTCAAGGATTTTTTCATAATCAGGGCGGTACAACGTCTGCCGGGCCCGCTAGTTTTATTTATAATCTTGTGTTATTTGACTCTATATTTTGTAATATTGGTGGCAAGTTACGTGATATAGTTCGGTTATTGTGCACAAGTGGATGGGAAATTATACCACGGAGCATGTATTCTGAGGTAGCACAGAAACTCCTTGGAAAGTTCTAACAAGGGATATTGGATATTGAAATTATCACAGGACACTTGTAATATTATTTACCTACTAATAATTGGCAGTACTAATCTGGAAGATTGGTTACTAAAAAAATAACAAAAAAAAGTCAAGGTGAACAACTTTAAGATTGGGGTGGATATGACTAGTGTTAAAAACCCACCATTAACTCTTTCGAGATTCCTGATACAACATGTATAGATAGCAGTCAATGTTTTACCAAGCTATATGCTTTTAATTAAATTAAATTTGGTTCATATCGATACCAGTCCTATAATGTCCTATGTCGACGCATTATGAACTGAGGCTTCGGGTCTGTCTCGCTCGCACTTACAAGTCTTATGGTGAGATGTAGTGATGTGCATAAGAATTGTAGAGGTACATATCGATAACGGGATAGGTACGATCGATATGCTAAATTATGTTAAGTATTAATAGGAATAATTTTTCGTCATAAAATGAATCAATGGTACGTTTTAGTACGCTGACATCAAAGCTATCTAGATCAGTGACAGTCGCTGTCTTCTTAACATTTGCTCTTGGTATATTCGGGTTGCCTGTCTGTGATGCGTGCCCAGGTAGCTAAGTATCGATAACGGGTTGCATTGCGTGCACATTACTACTGTCATTGTCATACTACATGTCATACTACATTTATTGCCCGACGACTCAGTTTAAAATGCGTCTACTATAGGAAAACGGAAACGTAGTTCTGCGGTTGAGCCAACTGCTACCGTGTCTCGGTTCCAATGGTTTTGCTCAGTTTAAAATTGTTTTAAAAAAATGTTTATCTACTCCAAATAAAAAAATCGTCTTAAAATAGTAGAATACCAAAAAAAAAATCACGAATCTGACCATATATTGTATCCTAAGGAATATTAAAAATGTGAGTTTGTTTGTTTGTTTGTAACGCTTTCACACCTTAATTATAACTCAACCGATTATCCTAAAATTTTGCGTTGTCAGAGATACATAGAAGTACAGCGAGTACCCAGTGTTAGACTTACAGTAGAAGCACTCGGAGTTAGTGCCCAGGGCGGTAAGAGGGTAAGAAAAAACTTCTGGCCATTATCTCGAATGTTTTTATATCTTAGAAAAAAAAATCCAAAAATTAGAATTTTTTTTTTGCAAATTTTCAGCTGTGATTATTGTATTTACTTTTAGAATTGTATATCGAAACTTTCTGAATTTTATAAAATTTTCGTTAATGGGGCGGCATTTTTCACAGTGCCCAACGGCGGTGCTAAGGTTGAATCCGACGCTGAGAGTACCGGTCACTAAGAAATTGTACTGTGCCAGAGTAATCTCAAACGTTCATTCAAGCGAGCAAAAGCTATAATAAAAATCATTGAAATTTTTTAAGCTGTGTAACGTGCCAAAGAATTAATATATACAATCAAAAAATATTAGTTTCCCTCTGGGCTGTTAGAAAAAAAAGTGTGGTTTTATGAAATCACGATGCAACTGAAACTTTTTTTAGGATCGTAGTGGTTTAACTGAAAATTTTCGGAAAAGTATTCGATTTAGGATATTAAAATCGGGTCTTTAATCTTAACTTTGAAAATGGGAATGATAATGGGAAATCAATAGTAGACATTATAACCAACTATACATTTTTATTTCAATCTGCGTATTAGAATACGGAATACATAATAAATACAATCATTCAGATGATAAACGCATATCTGTAGCGGACAATATTTATTTAAATCATTGAATCATTTTGAATGGAGCCATGAGCGCTGCTATATTGGCCTCGGCTGCTCTACAGAGCGCCTTCCACTTTACTCCTACTCCGCGGGTGGCTGTAATGCGACATGTGATAGAAAATTGAGGTAATGAAAAAAAAGATTTACTTTAAAAATGAACTATCTTCTATTCTATATATATATAATCTCCTATTCTGTTATAAGGAAACATTAATAATGCAGTATTAAGTAATAACCCACATAAGTGTAAAACTGAACGGTTGAAGTGTTAAGAAACCTGATAAATATTGAAATACATTGACAAATCCCTTAAACGTTCGACACTTAATAAGACCACCGTCTCACATGTTTATTGACTAACTTGAACTTAACTGTCTATTAGGATGGGCCGAAAATACTATTTTTTTTACATCTTGTAGAGAAAGAGAGATGATATGCTCCGAAGTAAAGTATATAAAGAAACTAAAATATCACTTCAATAGCATTTATGTAAATCTACGCTTAAGCTATTATTACTGGTATCAGCATGAATGGATCGGCTCGCCCGCGGTACTACCACCCGACCCACAGAAACACCCACGTGAACTAATAGTGCTTGCATTGTTGCGTTTCGTTCGGTCATTGAGAGGGCGGGATATCCACCTCCCATCCCCTTCCCCCGTTCCTCACTCCCCTCTTCCCCAAACACAGACTGTCAATGCACTTGCGACTCCCCTAGTGTTGCAAGTGTCTATGGACGGTGGTGATCATTTAACACCAGGTGAACCACCAGTTCGTTTGCCTCCTATGATAAAAAAAAATCGTAATAAAACACACACACATGCTCTATATCTTCTATACATATAATAAGCGTGTAAATCTAAAGTAGCTTAGTAGTATTTTTAAATTTTTTGTATAATAAATAAAATTATTTCAATCAATTGTAAAAACAGTCTATATATTTGCTTGAACACGTATCACTGCTAAAATACTGCGTTCATGATAAAACCTCTTCAAATCAAATATAAGTGTATCTTCGAGTAACATTTAGTCTTTGTTTCATTAAAATCGGTCCATTCTATCAAAAGTTAATGTAATTTGAATGTTGGCTCGAGTTAAGTACGAGAAAAGAGTAGATAGGTAAATGCAATTCTCTTACATAAACCCGATATTATATAATTTACTAGCGGCCCGCTCCGGCTTCGCACAGGTATAAAATATATATCCTATGTCATTCACTGAAAAAATGATTATAATCGATCCAGTAGTTTTGATTTATTCATTACTGCCCGTGGCCCGCCTGCGTTTATTGCAATGTAAGCGGAAAAAATGTAATTATTTACAACATCATATTAGAAACCTCAAAAATAACAGTATTTCTCCACTATTTAATGGATGTTATTATAGATATAAACCTTCCTCTTCAATCACTCTATCTATTAAAAAAAAACCGCATCAAAATCCGTTGCGTAGTTTTAAAGATTTAAGCATACATAGGGATATAGGGACAGAGAAAGCGACTTTGTTTTATACTATGTAGTGATAAGTAATAACTGAAACACAATAAACTAAAGTCTGTTTTTTGCTTTAATTTTCATGCGGACGAAGTCGCAGGCAAAGCTAGTATGTAAATAAACGCATGCGAAATTGCAGGCACGGCTAGTGAAATTAGTTCTAACTAATTGGTTTTGTATTATTTCCTATGACCCGCTATTTCATAGAACATATCGTATCGCTACAAACTCAAGGGTGTGAGAGGAGGCAATAAATCAATGCTTCGAACTGTGCAAGTCTGAGGTTCGATGTCTATGTGGGAGGTGTTTTATAAGCCATTGTGTGGCACAACAAGCTTTCTCGCTTACCGACCGGGACATCGCCCTATAAACATCGATAGAGTATCTACAACAAAGCGGATTGCGAACACTACGCTCGTGGGAGCGGCGGTTGCTTTTAGTGGTGACCGCTTTTTGTTTTATCGATAAAACTATTAAATATTTATAGTATCATTATAACGATTTTCATTTCAATACGGTCTCTTTTAACCGTCCGTTTTGATTTTGTCTACAATTTTCCCAGTTATTAACTTACAATTTTAAGTGGCTTATAATGGCAACTGCGGAAATACGCCTATCATGTGTTTGGTGTAAGATTTTCACTTGTCACACTGTAGACATCATATATAGATGTTCATTTCAGGCTACCTGGAAAATTAGATGACCACGGCTAGTATAACCAGATTTTTAGCAAATAAAAAAGTAAAGAAAGACGCGTTATAAATATAACTTATATAAACCGATTTTACCATTTTGACAATAGCAGCTAGCCACGTTATAGTCTCATAATGGATACGAGTTTTCTATTTTTCTTGTAAGGTTAGCTACGAAATTCGAGTTAAAAATCTCTCGCCTAACAGCTATAGGTGTGTTCTGACTGCTGCTCTTGAGAGTCAGTCTGTCTAATATCAGCGCGTTTACAATCTTAAAACACATAGGCATTTAACATCAGGTGAGATTGTTGATCAAAACCTATTAAGAAAAAACGTTTTTTGGTTGGTTACCACTCTCAAGTTTAAATTCTATCGTTCAGCACACATAGATATGTTCCAGCAGTAACATCTTCAAGTTAGTCAGAGCTTAGGAATAATATTTCAAGCTAAATCGTCACATAACATTAGGTGGGATGTGGATATCTGAGGCTCCTCGTGGGATTCCGAATATGCTATCACTATATTTCATAAACTACCACTCTCGTAATTATAGTTGAAGTTCAGTATATTACTATGCTTATAGCAGTTCATTTTATCGTTTCAAATGTCATATTAAACTGTGCAATATTGGAGAACTTCATGATAATTCGCATAGTATGACTCCATTTTAATACAAGTCTAATTAGCATCAAATGATATTGTATCAGGACGGATGTCATCAGTGTCTCTGACAGCTGATCATAAGAAAAGGTCTTTTTTCCATGTACGTTTATTCAACAATTGTTACTTCTTAAATAAGATTTTTTTTTTCTTAATTTCATTTTTTGGCAACCAATCTTTTAAATTGTTACTGCCATTGTCGAGTAGTTAATAGTATTAGAAGTTCTTCTTACATTCCATTTTTGGTAACCAGTCTTCTGGTAGACTATTACTGCCATTGTCAAGTGAGTATCGATATTACAAGTTTCTTGATATAATTTCAATGAATTAACAATATGGTGGCCATCGTGTTAGAACTTTCCGTGGAGTTTTTTTGTGGCATCTTAGAATTCATGGTCCGTGGTATAAATTTCCATTCACTTCACTTATGCACAATAAACAAACTATATTACATAAAACACCACCAATTTTACACAATATAGAGTCAAGTAACACAAGATTATGAATAAAAAATAAAATCCACTACATGATAGACCAAAAACTCTAAATACGATTATAAACATGTTTTCAGTGAAAATAACTACAAATAGAGACTACAGAACAAAACGACAACCTTGTGTTTATTTTTATATTTTAATAAAAATTACCTATGTCAATAGTAACATGATTGACTCTATGAGTGAATAGATAATTTACTGAATTTTTCTTTTCATAAACTTCAATTTCATATTAGTGTAGGTGAGATGATTATTGCAAAATTATCGATATACGTTAGTTGTTCACATCACTAATATCTATGTACTCCGACTTGACTTTTTATTTCCCATCGATACGGTGAATAACAATAACGATTGCGAGCTTTTTATCGCTAATATTTCGTTCTCGAAGCACTAACACGAAAGGAAAGTAATGGGGAAATTCGAAGAGAATTACTGAAAAACATAAAAAAGCCAATATTGTATACAATTATTTATAAACTACTTTTCTATCGTACTTAAGTCGCGTCGTCATTAAAATTACAATAACTTTTGATAGAGTGAACCGATTTTAATGAAACGAAGACTAAATGTTACTCGAAGATACGCTTTATGATTTTCTTGAATATGTTTTATCATGAACGCAGTATTTTAGCAGAAATGCGTGACCAAACAAACAAACAGACACACAGACATATACCTAAAAATGATTGAAATATATTTTATTATTTATTCCCAGAAACTTGCAACATATTTTTTACAAAAATCTAAAAAGTACAGACACGTTGGATTTACATTCTTATTATGTGTATAGATAGATTCTCTCTGTGAGTGAAATGATGTCATCATATTTATTTATTTATACTGATGTCTGACGCCATATATTATCTTCTTATAATCTTTAACAGTCTATGTAGGGCACGTGAAAATTCAAAATTGCTCCTAGAAGACACCATCTTTTCGAACTTACCTCACAGTTATTGCTATTTTTTTGCAAATTTATACAATATCTTCATGAATTATAAACTATGTGTTATCCTAATATATAGTTTAATCAAAATTCATTCACAGTAGCAAGACCACAAGAGTAACAAGCATCCAAAGTCGGCGTAGTTAGTAATTGTCTATATATAAGAACAGATATCATTTTTTGACTCGCCAATAAATGACGTTGATTTATGTTGATTATATCAACATATTATATACTATTCAAGAATATTAATACAATATCCATTTAACTACACCTCATTTGTTTATTAAAACAAATAACAATTACAATAGATAATAAAATCAAAATCGAAAATCAAAAAAACTCTATTCAATTTAGGGCCTGAGAAGGCGCTTATGAACGTCAAAACTACCACCGGTTTGGACAAACAACCCACTTATCGAGAAGAACCGACAAGAAACTCGATCGAGTTTATCTTTTCATCATAGATATTTCTACGAACATAGATTCGTTTTTGGTGGATGCACAAAGAGAGGCGTCGTTTCCAGACGTCTCTCCACTCCATTCCAGATTCACTCTATAATATTTGGACATTAAAACCTGCTTGACATGGTACTTAAACTCATTTTGTGGCAAATCAGTAATGTGCTTTAGGATTTTGTTACAAAACTTACCACTATTAGCTAAAAAATGTTGTGGTCTTAGTGAGCCTGAATAATGAAATTACGAATACCATATCTAATAATAAACAGGAACGGATTCGCGGCCATAGTTCATTGCTTATATAAAAACTAGCCTCTGCCCGCGATTTCGTCCGCTCCAATTGATCTTAGTGTAATAATTACTCGATAAATGCTCGATAAATGAGCGATCTAACACTGATTTTTTTTTTTAATCTGGTCCAGTAGTCCCTTTAGCGCGTTCAAACAAATAATATCTCCAGTTTTATAATATTGTATAGTATAGATATACGAGTAGATAAAATCTTCTTCGTTTGAAATTTATTTAAAAATGTTTTGAAATATCCATTTTAAACAAGAACAAGATACTTTTAAACAGTTTACTTCATTAACCGTTTCTTTTAGCCCGAGGCGAGATGGATAACAAAAAAAAAGAATCGACGCAAAAAATTTAACTCTTAAAACTTAAAGGTAAATCAATAAGGGGCAAATCTGAGAGTACGCAAAACAAATCTGCATTGACCGGGTAATCCGGCGAGAAGTTCCCGGGCGAAAATTCCATTACACGTTTGAAATAGGAACGGAGCGAAGCCGCCGCGTGATTGGTCGGCTCACCGCGCTCTGATTGGCCGTAGCTCTAACCCCGCCTCGGCTTGGGGGGTATAAAAAATCGATGCGCGTCCTTCAAGTCCTTTTTTCCGTGGCGTCCGTCGCGCGACACTTTTCGCTTGTTGCTAATAATGCCGTTTGTGCTTTCTTTTATGGCTTAAAGTGCTTAGTTGTATCCGTTGTCCGTGGAAGCGCGGCGCGGATGTCTTTTGTTAATACCGTATACCCGTTTTAAAATGTTTTCTTTACTATTTTTCAAGCAGATGACACTCTTTAAAATGGTCGTTTCATGAACAGTTTCACTTTAACAGGTTAATAAAACTTTAGAGAACAAAATGTTATAATCGACCTTCTTTTTCTTAGAACGCAAATATTTGTTCTGATGAAAATTGACTTTGTGAGACAACTATTACGTATCTATATAATTATGTGAGTTATAGGGACACGTAGTCGTTTTTACCTATTATGTTTATTATTTTACTAACACTTTAATGCAAGATTATTAACCATGAATTATTATTTACGTAGTAAAATGACCATTTTTTTTAAAAGTCGACAATATGTTTGCACACCGTTGATGGGAATATGTAACTTTAGCTGCCCACATTTCTTCCGTTGTCACGTTTCAGTACATCACTGAAGTCACCAGAAACCTTTAACTTTATAAAAACTTAACAAAGGTTAGGATATAAACGAAAAAAAAAAATAGACCATCGTTCAGTATTATACTTATCATGTGGCTAACATAGAAACGACGTTCTCACCCTTTTATATAAATCCGTCGATTCAATCCTGGAAAAATGAAGTTAAATATTTTGCAAAAACATTCCGGTGCAGGTATTAAGACCCCTTATATCAAATCTTGTAAACGGTAAGTAGGCATCTCTCCCCTAACGCATATTGTATATAAACATAGGCGCAGTTAGCGCGTGGTCCAAGTTACAAACTTAAGTATACTTGATTGGCAAAGTAACATCAATAATATTGCACTTACACCTGGACTTGATTACTCACTGGCACGTCTCACTGTTATTTTTTTATAAATTTTACAGTTACACACCAACTGTGTTACATTCAATCCGTCAAGTTAATGTTATTTGTAGCTTTAGTTAGGTACTAATATTTAGCTCTATCACTAGTTTCAGATTTAACTTTTTCAGATACACCTCAAGCAAATAAAATCAAATGTTTTTTTGTTGCAATGAAGTGCAAAGTAACGTTCAATATCGTATATATTAATGCGCGAAGCCAAAACTTTGCACCCCTTTTTAAGCGAATTGCGCGAATGGATGAACTTGAAATTTGGCATAGTTAAAGTTTATATGGCAGAGAAGTGCACAAAGCTATTTTTTTTATATAAAATGCATTACAATCATATTAAATTAATTAAAATATACATTGCTCACACTACTGCTTGAATTTTACACAACATATATGTAAATGAAAAAGACGTTTCGAACATCCTTCAACCTTCTTACGTTCCAATTACCTTTTAAATATTTTTAACATGACTGACGTTGCATGCCTTACAATATGCCCTTTGAAATCAACTGGTCAAATTGTAGGTTAATTTTAGAATAATATAATATATAAATTTATAATATACATAATATTAATTGATAAATAATTTATCTTTAGTAAATTTATGGAACTACTGAAATAATTATTATTCTCTTTGGTTTTATTGAATGTCAAAATTTTTATGTGACAGACTGCTTTCACTTCATGTCACTTTGCTTCATGTTGCCATAAGAGTAAAGCAATATTTCCAAAGTCAATGTCAATATTTTAATGTTTAGTATTTCTTTATGGTGTACTCAAATGATGATTCAATAAAAAATGAGCGAAAAATACTTTGTAAAATCAAAATAAGAAAATTTGTTTGGTCATGAAAGTAATCCATGACTTATATCTCCGCGGTTACAATGATGTAGTTCAACTTGATGTAGCAATTATATTTAGTACAGTTGATGATAAATTA
The DNA here is from genome assembly GCA_036509395.1 of Antheraea yamamai. NCBI lineage: Eukaryota > Metazoa > Arthropoda > Insecta > Lepidoptera > Saturniidae > Antheraea > Antheraea yamamai. Next base: position 2,952,949 of record AP028449.1, on the reverse strand, counting down.
CGAACAAAAATGAATTCATTTTCAAAAGTTAATGGTAGTATTATAAACATCTTTGTTTTGGATTCATAATTTGATTCTATTGTGTATCCATTACTTTTCCAAATGATGATACTGGGCATATCACTATTCCTCATAATGTACAGACTATATTTAATTCAACATCACCCAGAAATACCACGTGCCCATGGTGTCGTGTAAAATTAATTGAAAATTGTCTCATGAGCGGGTCCGATAATTTTTTTTTATTTTCGTAAAGTTATGTTTACTTAGTATTTAAGAGCCTTACCATCTTATGTAACCGCCTGTTTTTTGTTTCAAATTTATAATTAATTTCAATTTTCATTTAGATATTGATTTTTTTTATGTTTATATAATTGAAAAAAAGTGGCAAATAACTGAGCAGGCATGATGAAAGCCTTTGATTATAAAGGTTATAATACTCTTTGATAAAAGAACCCTAATAAAGGTCAAACTTTAAAAGTTCAATGAACTATGGTCGAATGTCGACCACTGGGCGCCCACTAGTAATATTTGATTATGGATTTCCACAAAGTAATACCTTCTTCAATCAAATAACTTATTGTTCTATTATGGAAAACTTAATATCTACATAAATTATAGCTTATATCTTCGTCTAATATACACATTTTAGATAAATTAATAAACACAAATTTAATTTAAACAGTGAATCAACAAAAACGACTATTAACAATTTGGACAAAATGACAGATCGTTTACATTATAACAAGATGTCCAGCCGTCACTCGCGGCGTAATTAAACACAGAAAAGAAAACGGGAGAAAACAGTTGTTGACAATTGTTTGATAAATTATGGGGCATTGTCGCATTTAAAAGTTTATGAGAAAATTTGCGTAAAACTCGCACTGAAATTTAGAGGTTTTCGGAGATAATGTATATAAAAATAATTTATAGGTTAGCTTTCTTCTTCTTTTGGTTTCTATTTTTTCTATCCAAAGGAAAAGGCAAAGGTGTCTAGACCATGCAGCCAAGTCAAGATACATGTCAAACATGGTTCTCTTCTTTCTTTATTTTATTTTTGGCAATAAATCTTCTATATTATGACTACCATTACCGAGTAGGTAATAACATTACAAGTGTATTGTGATAATTTTAAATTTTCAAACAAAATGGTGGCCCCCTCCTTAGAACTTCTCATGGAGTTTTTGTGGAATCTTAGAATACATACTCCGTGGTATTATTTGTATCCACTTCACTAGTGCACAATTACCGAACTATATTACGGTAATACCACCAATATTAGAAAATAGAACCTCATAACACAAGATTATGAATAAAATATAAAATCCACTACATGACCACGTCCGTAGATAAGAGAGGGGAGGGGCATTGTGGGGCAATGCCCTACATTAAAAATAGCAAAAGCTAAGATAAATTAATATAATTAAATCGTTTAATCATAGTTTGAGATAAAAAAAATGTAGCGATGTGTTTCTAAACTTTTCCTAACATACCACAGTTTGTGACATTCGCGGGCAGATCAATTTTGATAAATTTTTACTTCCACCCTACCTGTAACCAGTGCAGCCCTACCTCAAATTCGACTCTAGCTACAGCCATGTACGTGGACATTAAAATCTTCCGTCAAAAACTCCTTTGCTTACTGTTTTTTCTAATATAAGGAAAAAGCAAAGGTATCTAGATCATTCAGCCAAGTTCAGACCCACGTCAAACATGGCCGACAACAATATTAAAAACAAATAACGTTTTATTAATCAGAATACGAATACCGTTTATTGTAAAGTTATTATGTTAGGCAATTAGATGTGAACACAACATGTGAGATAGTTATATAATTTTGGATAACTATTATTATCCAAGAAAATTGTTAAGTTCAATAGAACGTTGAAACAATATTCATGTACAATTAAATCAAATGTTATCTAAATTAATGTATCATAATTAATATTAATAATGATAGTATTAATGATTAATTTAATGAAATTCTAGTTCTATAAATAACTAGACTGATAATTTATGACTTTGATTTTCAAATCAAAATATGGATGGAAATATAAGTTATATCTAATGGGGCCAAAGCTACGTGGATTTAATAAGGAATCTGCTGGTTTTACGAAGAGAGAAGCTATCGAACCATCATAGAGTGCAAGAGATGATAAATTAATATGGAGGGAATAAGGAGGCTTAAGGAAGATTTGTACTTAATTATTTCCATCTGTATAAGACCTATAAACAAAAGTAAAGTCTTCTTTTATCTGTGGTAATATACGACAGGCTAAACGAGTTTTTGGCGGGATTTTGGTTTGCCATTTAGTGGATTTTATATTTTATTCATAATCTTGTGTTACTTGACTCTATATTGTGTAAAATTGGTAGTGTTTTATGTAATAGTAGCGGGCCCGCCAGACGTTGTCCCGCCCTGACTATAAAAAAATCCTTGACAAATTATATACTAAAACCTTCCTCATGAATCACTTTATCTACTGTTGAAAATCGCAAGAAAATCCGTTCAGTAGTTTTTGAGTGTATCGCGAACAGAAAAACAGATAGACGCGGCAGGGGACTTCGTTTTATACTATGTAATGATAGTTTGTTTATTGTGCACAAGTGAAAATAATGGAAAATAATACCACGGACCATGAATTCTGAGATGCCATAAAAACTCCATGGAAAGTTCTAACAAGATGGCCACCATCTTGTTAGTTCATTGAAATTATATCAAGAAACTTGTAATATCGATACTCACTTGACAATGGCAGTAATAGTCTACTAGAAGACTGGCTGCCAAAAATAAAATAGAAGAAGTAGACACGGCTAAACAGATTTTGACGGGACTTTTATTATAGATAATTTTTCATAATAAAATTTGAGCTACATACCATTATGCTATTTCATACGGGTTAAGTAGTAATTATAAGATCTATCAGAAGTTCCTTAAAGTTCGTAGTCATGACAGAGTCACAATAAAAAACACACAACACAATTAAAAAAATTTACAATGATAACGATGGTGGTGAATGAGGTTCGCATCCTGGAATGAGCTGGAACTTTATTATAGAAAAAAAAAGTGATAAAACCTTAGGATGGTGTTTAGGGCTTTTTCTAACGCCGGCCTAGTTAGCTTGCATTTTCAATTTGTAATCAGTAATATATAGACGTGTTCCGGCAGTTACACTTGATGGCTAGACCTTCTCTAGGCTAAGCAATTTATCATCGTAAACTATATTACCATTCGACATAAGTTTGGATTACGATCGAACGTTAAAACTTAATAAAGAATGTGATAAGTCTACAACAACTGTCCTTATATAAATTCAAACAAATGCCAAACGTCCAGGCGTCATGTCCGACACGACAGTCCTCTCTCTAATTTGTTACCCAATATAACCACTTTTCCCCCTTCCATGCCCGTTTATACCCGTGTCGGCAGATAAAAGGGTCGTCCCGGGTAACTACCCGCCATACCCGGTTGATTAGATGGGGGTAATGATGTTTCCCTGGGTATTAAACGGATAAAACCCGTGTAAGATGTTTCGTGTTTTTGTATACAAGTCTAGTTGGTTACGTGGCGAAGTTTTTTTATGCGTGACATTCGTGGAATCGAGTTTCTTGTTCGCGGATTTGATTAGACGTTAGCTAATTTTCTTATATAAAAGTTATCTTGGTTCGGGGAATGGACATATTGAGTTAGGTTTGGTTGTAACTAGGCAAAAATGTTAGTCCTATCACATTGAAGGTTATGTATATTTTTGGCAAACAATATTCTAGTAGATTATTACTGCTATTGTCGAGTAAGTAATAATATCACAAGTTTCTTCCGAACATTGAAATGATTATTTTCTAACAAGATGGTGGCCTTCTTGTTAGAACTTTCCAGGGCGTTTTTTGTGGCAAGTCAGAATCCACGCTCCGTGGTATTACTTCCTATCCACTTCTTCGTGTACAATAACCAAACTATATTACGTAAAATACCATTACTATTAAAAAATATAAAGTCAAATAACACAAGATTATGAATAAAATATAAAATCCATTACATGACATTTCAAGGTCCCGCCAAAAATTTATTCGCTCGTGGTGTGTAAACTTTTTTGCGACATATTAGTTTTTCTTTCGGGACACCAGAGGTCCCTTTATTTATATTTTAGGCATCATGCTGCAAAACATAAATATCTACATCTATTTTATAATATTCAAATATCATAGTCAGTTTACAGTTATCTATATTCATCCGGTTACATCCCATACTATGTCGACATAAATAAAATTAAACGTCTTTTATTTATCCCCGCTAATCTTCGATACGGCTGAATCGATAGTGATAGGAATGTTACTAATAGGTAGAGAACTTCTTAGAGTATTATAAGCTATAGACATTACGCTTCTTCATACGGACTAAATAAGAATGTGAAATTTAAATTATAACAATTAAAAAAATAGTCGATAAAATTAATTAGCATACATGTAAAATGTAGAAAAAGAATTACAAAAATACATTAAAATTATTTTAAAAAGATAACATTTTTGCGAATTAATTCATTTATTTAATAATATAACCTCTAAATTCAGCCACGCCACAAGCCGCCATTTGCAATCCAATTTAACCGTAAACTGAAACAAGCCACTTGCGATAACCAACGGCGGCTAGATAATGCTGCAGATCGATTAGTTACCGACCACCGGCTACCGGCCGTTAGCCCAACTTGATCTACAACTTATGTACCGTTTGATATGAGACAGTTGCTTTACTCGTCCGTCTACTCTACTAGGATAGTATTGACCACCAAATACCATTGTTATTGCATTACACAGATTGTTTCAGCAGTTAATATATCAATTTCTTTATTATAAAAAGCTCAAGACATGATTTGTTTTTGAAGTGAAAACTTCTTTAGGCGCGCTGAAGGGTATTTTTTGGTAGTAGATATACTTATAATTTCGTGTGATGATATACTAGTAAGCGTGGTCGACGCGTAGTATAGCGGCTTATGTACATGTAATATTGATATTTTACAGCTAATCAGCTGATCGATTAATAAACTTAATAAGAATATATGTAATTATTGCTCCATGTGTCAATAAATGTGAAAACCAGACTAATGTTAATAATTTCAATATACAAATTACGAAATTTAAATAATTCACACGATAATTAAATTAAAAATTCAAAAGAGAACAGTTATTCCATCGTTTTGAGTTTTTACTTCTATCGGCAGTCCTTATGACTGCCTCAACTTTTTTTTCAGTAATCTCTGTAACTACCTGTTAGATTAACAAAAATGTTTGCATTTTACAGCCAGTTTATTGATGGAGGTTATAAGCTATTTAATATCACGTTATTATCATATAAAGATTAAGTCTATAATTACACTAAGCCAGAAGGTAATAACTTGCGGAGTCCTACAGGGAGGTAATGATGACGTATATAATAACATAATAATAATACATAAGTTTAATATGAATGAAGCTACGGGGCATAGCATATGAAATAATATTAACTATACTTGGTTTTATTTCTAGTAAATATAGCCTGTCATTTAAAATACCTATCTACAAATATAAAGAGCTATAATAAGTAAGTCGACTGTCTCGAACGGACAGTTGAATACAAACGAGGCACTACGAGTGCGATTTTACTAAGCCCCACTTCACTAAGTAAGCAACTACGTTACTAACTACTTGCGTAAAGCATCTCTTTGTAAATAATCAACGAATCTCTCTCAATAACTCTAGACTTCAAAAATACATGATATTAGATGTAGTTACATTCATAATTAAATTCATTAAAGTTCACTTTAAAACATTTATTTCTTTTCAAAATATTAATTTATTAAATTATTATTCCTAATTGGTTTTAGAATTTTTTTATGTCTTAGTGACTTGAAGCGTAGGATTAGCTGATCAATTGTTCCGATATAGCGTCGATGGATCTAGGTTTCAATCCTTGCAGCTGAGTCGCAGCTCCTGGTGAAGGAAAACGGTAGGGTTTTTTCTATGCCCGCCTTGCAAGTTACTATGCTCAAATTGAAAACCTGTCGCCAAACACCTGTTAGTGTATTGCTGCACTTGAGAGCCGGTCTCTTTTAGCTTTGGTGAAATAGTTGTTTAATGGTAAAATCTATAAAGTATTAAAAAAGCTTTTGTGACAACTCAACAAGTATAAAAAAATGCTGTACCGCGTGCAGTCAGCGGAGTCTTATAAATTTACATTAGTAAATGTAAGCGAATTCTGAATAATTGGAGATATATGCCGGGGTTCGAATCTGCGGACATCGGAATGATATTTCACGGATGAAACCACTAGACCATCACTACTATTTACGTGCTAATTTTCATCCCATTTATCTTAGGAGTTGAATTTTAAAAATCTTTAATGATTTTACCGACAGCGTAAAAGGTATCTGCGTGTAAATTTTTACGGTCAAGTAATTTAGTCGTGCGTTGATATGACAGTCAGTAATTATATATATATATAGATTAATTCACTTACCTAGATAGCATAGCATCATTAGCACTGCCAAAGTGATTAGCGGCCAATGCGGCTTCTAGAACGTTCTCTCTCCTTGGTTCAGCACGATTTAATATAGAACTTATAGAGAAACTGGTGTAGGGCGCGCTACCGGTCGCCTTCTCTTCTTTATCCTTCTTTATCTCGTAAAACGGGCTCTTCTGCTCTTTCCTAGACGGTGATGAGGTAATGTCAGGGCTACTGGCTCCGGATACGACGTTCACCTCAATATCGCGGTCATCTTGTGACGACAGGGGTGAATCCATGGTCGGGGTCAATGGCTCATTTTTTTTTCACCTGGAACCAATAGCACCATTAATTTTTTGCGAGAACTTTACTTAAATAATTGTAGACGTAAATCAAACTCATTTCGAATCAAACTACAAAAGGTATAAAGTCTTTTATATTCTCCTACTTATATAATTTCTACTTTCTAATGATATGTTACAACGCTAACTCTACCCAACACAGTGTTTACCCCCACTATTTTTGGTTACACAGAAAGGTCGTGGTTTAGAAATTCAAAGTAATCCCATGAGAAGTTTATCGAGGCTTCAGACATACATTAAAGGTGAGAAAAGTAGCAATTCATTTTGTTTTTTAATTTTATATTAGCAATCAATCTTCCAGATTATTCCTGCCATTGTCGAGTAGATAAAAATATTACAAGTCTCTTGTGATAGTTTCAATGTTCAAACAAGATGGTGGCCCCCTTGTTAGAACTTTCGAGGGAGTTTTTGTGGCATCTAGAATTCATGCTCCGCTGTATTATTTTTCATCCGTTTCACTTATGCTATAACCAAACTATATTACGTAAGATGCCACAAGTATTACAAAATATAGAGTCAAGCAACACGAGATTACGAATCTATACTAATATTATAAAAAGGTAAAGTTTGTGAGTTTGTGACGTTGTAGGGGGTAATCTCAGTAACTACTAGTCCGATTTGAAAAATTCTCTCAGTGTTATATAGCTCATTTATGGAGGAGGGTTATAGGCTGTATATCATCACGCTAAGACCAATAGGAGCGGAGCACCAATCAAGAATGTTTCAAAATCGGGGTTTTTCCTCTTGAGCTTCCGCTTCGTTAACGTTAGCCCAAAGTAACTATTCCACGCCGACAAAGTCTATTATACTAGATAATATAAAATCTATTGCATAATAGACTAAGATCCCTCCAAAAAACTCGCAAGTTAGCATTGAATATTACTAAACGTGTTTATGAATCGTTCAAAAAACGACTCCCGCCAAGCGAAAGTATATAACCCAAAAGTTAGAATTACCCAATCCGTAATCCCCGAGCCTCGTCTAAGACGTTTAACGAATTTATTATTCAAAACATTTAAGTGCGTTATTGTTCCCAGCCTTATTTAGGGATGCCCCGCCGGCTTTTGGCTAATATATCGAGGGGCCCTATCCACCCCTCATCATAGTCTCTCAAGGGGTACTGAATTATAAATAAATTTCAACAGTCTTGAGATATATATTTTTTCTTACGTAATCGTATTCCGCGACTGAGATGAGAGCTTAGTTGAAAATGGGATAAAATTTTCTACATTTTTACAGTATTATGCTTTGTTTATATTTAAGGTTATTTGCAATCTTTTATATTGTTTAAAAAAAAACGGATATGCAAATAGATATGGTATAATCGGCAGAAAGTAAAAAATGAGCTTTTCAACCATCAGATGGAATATATTCAACTTGTAGACGGATTGCCCTATAAATAACGGTGCCCCTTTAATAACTAGATACCGATTTGTAAAGATACTTTTGATTTGATGATAGATGGGAGTTAAAGGACTAATTGTAGTGAGTTTAAGTATTTTTTATTTTTACACAAAATAAAAGAACACTTTTGGTAGTATTAAGCCAAACAATCATTAAGCGAACATATACTAAAATCTTAACTGACAAAAAATATAATAGCCTCTCCTGGTCTAAAGTTTATGCGTCCAAAATATTTTTTTCAGTTCCTTGAAGTTAGTAGAGGTATGTGACAATTAATAAATACACAATTATTATACAGACAAACAGCCAAATAACTGTATTTGTTACGCAGTTATTAGACATTACATTTTAAGATAGAAAAATAGAACTAAAGTCCTAGCCACTCTTAGTAAATCATTTCAGTCTTTTTATTATGTAATGTATAATTCATAGGGTAATTATGTATATGGTTTGATGAAATGAATGTCATATTTTCTCGTTTTTATTCATTATTAGAAATATGAATAAAACACTGTTAATTATTAAACAAAAATAAATACAATTATTATAATAAGTATTTGCATAAGATGGTATAGTCTACAATATAATAAAAAGGTTTGTACAATATAATTCATTTTTAGTTTGTTATAGATTAACATAAAAATACTTATCTAACTCATTTTAAAAATTATTTAATCTAAAAAAGCTCCATTAACAAAGAGCCGTGTTTTATTTTCAAAATCTACTATAACGTAAGCATAGCCATGTGGAAAACTTAATATTTTGTGAACGAAAACCTCCCTACCTATAACGCTAACATCAGTAAAAAAGATAATTTTTGTCTAATTTTTCTCATACACACAAAACAAATTAAGAACTTTTATTGTTCTGAAGTTTATAATTTAAACTCATAAGTTTACCTCAATACAGAGCTTAATTAATTCTCAGAATCATAATTAGCAAAACTTTATTCGATTATAAGAATCTACCTATCATCGTAAAAGCTGTATCAACTATTCTGAAAGCATGTTAGAAAATTTGGTTTGAAAATTAAATGTGTTTATCTTTCTTTATTTTCGTTATAACAGCAGTACTATTATATATTGTGCACAGTATTTTATCGTTCACACCTCTATCGTTCACTTAATGCTATATAAAATTTTTCACACTAAAACCTACTTGAAATGGTGCTTGACTTTATTGTCCGACAAATTGGTAAACTAATATGATGTAAAACCTTATTTTACAACCTAACACTATTACCTAAAACTCTTTTATCAGTTTTATTTAGCCTATTGTATTTTATGTACTTCTTCTATTTAATTTTTGGCAACCAGTCTTCTAGTAGACTATTACTGCCATTGTCAAGTGAGTATCGATATTACAAGTTTCTTGATATAGTTTCATTGAACTAACAAGATGGTGGCCATCTTGTTAGAACTTTCCTGGGAGTTTTTGTGGCAAGTTAGAATCCATGTTCCGTGGTATTATTTCCGATCCACTTCACTCGTGCACAATAACCGAACTATATTACGTAAAGCACCACCAACATTACACAATATAAAGCCGAGTATCACAAGATTATGGATAAAATATAAAGACCACTACATGGCATTCCATGATCCCGACAAAAACTCCATAAGTTACTTATACTGTGTTTATTTCTACTGTTATGAATATATATATTTTATAAGTCTATTTTAAGCACGATAAACCTAGAGAGGACTAGCTATCAAGTACAGCTGCCGGGACACACCAATAAGTGCTTAGTGACATATTTTCAACTGGCAGTCTTTGAAAAAGTTACAGTAGATAATTTTTCAAATACTCAAGACACATAAGACCTTATTTCTTCTTACACTTTTCTTTGGACTTATGTATATTATTATTAAAAAGTTTATTATTTTATTTCTAACAGTATATAAACGCCTCAGTGTATACAACGCAGTACATTTATTGCAAGCGTTGTAGAGACCGAAACGAGCAGCCGCCACTAAAAAGCATGTCCACATTGCGCCGCAAATAATGTTTATACCTCAGTTGTGCGGTTTTGCCGTCGGGCGACCGACACTACCGTGCGTGGAGAGACTGCAATATGAACCGACATTTTTTCGGTCACTTCAAGCCAAAATCTCTATAAATAAATTGGCAAATGCATGTAAGGTTATTATTTCAGAATGACTGCACCTATTTGGCTATTTTTTTTATTGTGTAAGTAATTGCCAGGGCTAGGTTTGTGTAAAAGAAATTGTTTGAAGCATCGTACAGAAAACTAGCCTCTGTCCGCGACTTCGACTTCGACTCTGGGCTAACGCTAACACGCAGCGGAAGCTCTCAAGAGGAAAAAAACCCCGATCTTGAAACATTGTGCATTAGTGCTCCGCTTCTATTGGTCTTAGCGTGATGATATATAGCCTATAATTTTCCTCGATAAATGAGTTATATAACACTGAAAGAATTTTTGAAATCGGACTAGTAATTCCTGAGATTACCCCCTACAACGTCACAAACTCACAAACTTTACCTCTTTATAATATTAGTATAGATTAAAAATCTCTATATAAAAAGTGAGTGAGTGAGGTAAAAAAAATACTTCGTACTGCATGATGATAATGTAAAGAAAAAATTTGGTTTCATTTTCATCGTTAGTAGATACACTCGGGCGAAGCCGGGTGGGTAGCTAGTATAACATATTATTGGAATTGTGTTTCATTATATCATATATTTCATATATTTTATTATATAATTAAATAATAAATGAATTTAAAAAATATATTGCTCAAAATGAAATAAGAATCCAATCTTATAGGTATACTAGCGGGCCCGGCAGACGTTGTCCCGCCCTGAATATAAAAAAATCCTGGACAAATTATATACCAAAACGTTCCTCGTGAATCACTTTATCCACTGGTGAAAACCGCATAAAGATCCGTTCAGTAGTTTTTGAGTTTATCGCGAACGGACAGACAGACAGACGCGGTAGGGGACTTTGTTTTATACTATGTAATGATAAGTAATCATTTTACGGGTGTGCAATGTACTAATATAGTCCCATAGATATTCCTTTCTTTTTTTATGTCATAGCAGGCAAACGAACAGGTGAGTCACCTAGTGTTAAGTGATCACCTCCGTCCATAGACACTAATGTCCAACACCAGGGAAGTCGAGAGTGCGTTGCTGGCCTATGTTTGAGGGAAGGGGAGGTAGGGGGAGAGGAGAGGGGAGGTGGGCCTCCGGCGCTCTCACTGACCGAACGAAACGCAACAATGCAAGCACTGTTACTTCACGTCGGTGTTTTGTGAGAGGGTGGTACTACCCCGAACGAACCGACCCATTCATGCTGAAACCAGTAATAGCTTCAGCGTGGCTCTACCACCTACAAGAAATTCAAGAGATTTTGGCACACTATTCGATTCATAATTTGACATTTACCATATTAAATTAAAATAAAATCGGCTCGATTGTTCCAACTTCAGAGGAACTAAGCACAAACACAGACAGAGAAGAATAGGGATTTTATTTTTTAAACTATAAGCAAACAACAATTCGCATTTCTAATATTTCAATTCAAATTGGAAACCTTGGAAGAGGGTAGAAATAGAATAACAACTACATAGGTAGCCCTGAATTACTGAGCATGTTTGGATTCTGGATTCCTACTACATACTCTCATCATTCTATTAACGGTTTCAATTCTCCTTTTATAAAAACTGTTTTACGGAAATATTCTCCTGTGTCCAGAATAAGTAACTTATATAATAAATACAAGAACTTAGATATATTTGGCATAACATTATCAAAATTTAAATATTTAATTAGGTATGAGAATTGTTAACTTATATATACACTACATATTGTGTAAGTGGTAGAGCCACGCTGAAGCTATTAATGGTTTCAGCATGAATGGATCGGCTCGTTCGGAGTAGTACCACCCTCTCACAGAAAACCGACGTGAAGTTTTTTTTTTCGTACTGACTACGCTATTGACCTACCAAGGTCACAACAGCTTCACTGGACTACTAACGCGAGCGTTTAAGGCACTGAGCCGATTTTATTTGACAATTAGCTCAAGGGTGCACGGCACACCTCGGCTTGGGCTGTTGCCTGATACATGCAATTCGCGACCTATCTGAGCTAAGCTAACTATTCATACATATGTGTTTTTGAAACATGTATGTGTACCAAGCATACATACCTCAATAACTCTAATATATATTTCGTATCGGATAATTTTCTAAACTATTTCAGTGTGATAAGTAACAGTGCTTGCATTTTTGCGTTTCGTTCGGTCAGTGAGAGCGCCGGAGAGATAAATTAGTTACGACTAGTTACGATTTCACTAAAAATGAGTAATTATTGAAGTGATAATTTTCAACTATTTCTAAAACACCAATTAATTATATGATAAGCGTGAAGGTAACATGTCGTGTTTCAAACGAATTAGGCCGTGTTTACGCGAGCCACGATCACGCGGTCGCGCCCTTACTTTAATGTAATAAAAACTTAACTTTATTATCTCGTTTTAATTGTGTTTTTATGTATATAAAATTGTCTGTCTGTCAGGCGATTAAAAAAGACGTTTTTAAATTTAAAAAATGTGGACGATAGTAACAGGCACAGGATTTTTATACAAATACCTAAATAAAAATAAAGTATCTGTTTGTAATTTATTTATACTAGTACAAGCGGGCCCAGCGGACGACGTTCCGCCCTGATAATAAAAAAAGAACTTGACAAATTATACACTAAAACGTTCCTCACTAATTACTTTATCCACTGGTGAAAACCGCATGAAGATCCGTTCAGTAGTTTTTGAGTTTATCGCGAACAGACAGACAGACAGACGCGGTAGGGGACTTTGTTTTCATTAGATTTAAATAAGGGTGCAGGACCAGACTTAATTGTGCCTATCTTTGCTGTTAGATGTGCCAAATCTCTGTCAGTGCCACTAACCATTATATACAAACGATCCGTCATAGAGGGAATTGTACCTAGAATTTGGAAGTCTGCATTTATTACCCCTATACACAAAAATGGTAAAAAAATGATGTTAGGAACTACAGACCTATATCCAAATTATGTATTTTCGCAAAAATACTTGAACGCATTGTGTATTCTCAGGTGTATCATTCGCTATCGGCATCTTTTATTCCCGAACAGCATGGATTTTTAAAGATGCGCTCAACTTCATCTAACCTGTTATCTTTTATAGATTTTGTTACAGCCAGCATGGATTCTGGTGGACAAGTTGACGCTGTTTTTACTGATTATAGTAAAGCCTTCGATCGTATTGATCATCAAATATTACTGCAAAAGCTCCTTTTCGCTGGAATCCATGGTAATCTGTACAGATGGTTTACCTCCTACATCGAAAATCGATCCCAAGCAGTGGTAGTGAATGGATTTTCCTCATTCTGGAATAAAGTGCCATCTGGAGTGCCCCAGGGATCATTACTAGGACCTTTACTTTTTAATATTTTTATAAACGATGTAGCCCATTGTTTCCAACATTCTAATTTTCTTCTATACGCCGATGATATGAAAGTATTTTAAAAAATCGACGTGCTTGACGATTCCAAGCTTCTACAAAAAGACTTAGAACGCTTTGAACAATACTGCTTTGCTAATAAACTAGACCTGAATGTTGAGAAATGTCATTTCATAACTTTCACTCGCAAACTCAATCTCTTAGAAACGACATATAAATTGAAAAATCAGCTACTACAGCAGGTAGATGAAATTCGGGATCTTGGTATCTTGCATGATTCTAAGTTGACTTACGAGAGACACATAGATCATATTGCTAAAAAGGCTAATAAAACTATGGGTTTGGTGCTTCGTTCAAGTTCACAATTTAATAATGTTAAAGTAATAAAGATCCTCTATTGTTCCTTGGTGCGTAGTATTCTCGAGTATTGCTCACAAGTATGGAATCCGCGTTACAACATGTATATTGATAGGATTGAGTCTATACAGCGAAGATTCATGAAATTTCTACAATATAAATCAGGAACCAACGATTGCAACTATGAGGCAAGATGTCGTAGATACCATATTCTACCTTTGCAGGAAAGAAGAAAAATTTCCGACGTTGTTTTCCTAGTTAAAATTGCTCAAAACAAGGTGGACTCTCCACACTTACTTTCTAAAATTAATTTGAGGATACCTAATAGAACATTGAGACAACCTATATATTTAGACATCCCACAGTGTGCATCTAATTACAGACAGAATTCTTTCTTTATTCGTGCTGCAAAAATATTAAATAATATGGTGATCTTGCCGCAGTATGATCTGTTCACATCTACAACACAACACATTAAAAATACTATGGCGAATACATGGTTTAATGGTTCTCAAACTTATTCTTTAGTTAGTTCTCTTCATTAGTAGTGGGTTGATTTGCCCTAGTTTTTGTTCTTAGAATTTAAATAATGATATTAATTTAAGTTTGTGTCACTTACTGATTTTTTTTTTCAAACGAACGTGCTATTTTCTAGAATCTCATATGCGAAAACATATAACTGGTGTATAGAGTCTATTTAGTTTGAATTTCTGTAATAAATCACTGTTTGTTTTCCGAATAAATAAAATAAAATAAAATATTAACTATGTAATGATTATAAAGCTGGAGGGTTATGTTTGTTTGGTTGATCCCTAATCTCCGAAACTACCGGTCCGATGAAAAATTATTTCAGTGTGAGACGGCTCATTTATCGAGGAAAGCTATAGGCTATATATCATCACGCTAGGAATAATAAGAGCGGGGCACCAATGAAGAATGTTTCAAAATCGGGGTTTCATTTTACGTTTAAGAGCTTCCGCTGCGTGTTAGTAACTATTTCACGCGGACGAAGTCGCGAGCAGAAGTTAGTATAAAATAACGGCTTTTTACTAAATGGATATGAAGGTATATTGGGTATATTTAGTACAAAATTCAATTTCTTGAGTCTCTGTTTATTCCGGCTAATCTGCAAAATCGTTGAACCGATTTTGATGAGACTTTCACTGGCAGACAGCTGACGTTATAAAGAGTAAGTAAAATAAGTGCAGTCATCGGAACACATCTATAGTTATCTACATGGCAACAGATTTTTGATTTGATAATGACAACTAACTAGCCTATGTTGTTTATTGTATACTAGCCGACCCGTGCCCACTTCGTTGGGCGGTAATAGGCATTATCAAGCTACAACTTTTCTCTAGAATTCAATCATATATATCTCACAATTAAGGCAGTGTTCGTAAGAAACGTTTTCGTTCGGAGTCATTCCATTTAAAATCGTCTAATCAGCAAAGCTGCACCGTTTTAGATTTGGGTGAAATTTTGAGGGATTCATCTCTAGGGTCCCTAAGAATGAAATTTACACATATTCGATTTTTATGAGCACCTGTTTCCGAGCATTTAAATAAAAACTTTCAAAAATCACCTTTTTTTAGCTTATTTGAAATTTCCTCAAAGTTTTGTCTGTTTAAAATTTTTTTCATTATTAAAGCAGAATCCTTAGGGGGACAGACTATAGTTTGATAAAACTCAATGATAATTTTGTTTATGGCGACCTATCATTAGCGAGAGCAAACTAAAAATGAGTGTTTTTTACTCATTTTTCGTGAATTTCAAGCGACTCTAACGACTAATCGGTTATGAGTTAAGAACTTCTGGTTGACAGGAATTAAGTACACATATCATAGACAAAATTTAGCCATTGATCGACCTGAGCAGCCCACTCTTTCTGGAAGAAAACTTTGCTTGAAGTTTTGAATTTTTAAAAAATCGCATTATTCAGCCTACAAAACGAAGGTGTCTACTGCAAGATAAAATTCTAAAATTTTCAGAATCTTTTGTTCTTACCTTTAACTTTGAACGACTGCATCGCTTGTTTTGTTATTTTAATGTGTAGTGCACTTACCGGTCGTTTTTTGGCAGCAAAAATTACCTCAATATTTCTGGCATTAAATTCTTTTTCGTATCGAGCCAGGACGTAGAAGCTACTGAAACGTTGTTATCTGAACGATTTGTAAATATTAATACAATAAAAAATACGAGATCGTATCATAGTTTCATACCAATTTCTCAAAATCAACTGGAAGCGCGGAAATACTCGGCTTCTGATAATTTTGATATTGTTAATATTGTAAAACCAAAACGTCAATTTTTAAATAAAAAATAATTTTCCAGTTCAAGTTGTATACAGTAACTGTTATTTCCGATGACTATCACTTCCACAAATAATTTTATACTTATTATATCCATAATTTTTGCTGTCAAAAAACGACCGGTAAGTGCACTACACATTAAAATAACAAAACAAGCGATGCAGTCGTTCAAAGTTAAAGGTAAGAACAAAAGATTCTGAAAATTTTAGAATTTTATCTCGCAGTAGACACCTTCGTTTTGTAGGCTGAATAATGCGATTTTTTAAAAATTCAAAACTTCAAGCAAAGTTTTCTTCCAGAAAGAGTGGGCTGCTCAGGTCGATCAATGGCTAAATTTTGTCTATGATATGTGTACTTAATTCCTGTCAACCAGAAGTTCTTAACTCATAACCGATTAGTCGTTAGAGTCGCTTGAAATTCACGAAAAATGAGTAAAAAACACTCATTTTTAGTTTGCTCTCGCTAATGATAGGTCGCCATAAACAAAATTATCATTGAGTTTTATCAAACTATAGTCTGTCCCCCTAAGGATTCCGCTTTAATAATGAAAAAAAATTTAAACAGACAAAACTTTGAGGAAATTTTAAATAAGCTAAAAAAGGCGATTTTTGAAAGTTTTTATTTAAATGCTCGGAAACGGGTGCTCATAAAAATCGAATATGTGTAAATTTCATTCTTAGGGACCCTAGAGATGAATCCCTCAAATTTTCATCAAAATCTAAAATCATGCAGCAACCATTTTTTTTATTTTTAGACGATTTTAAATGGAATGACTCTTCGACCATCACAAACTTTACCTCTTTATAATATTAGTATAGATTATAGATAATATAATTAGTTAATAGCTTCTGCCCGCGACTTCGCACTCGTGGAATAGTTATTTTGGGCTAAGACGCAGCGGAAGCTCTCAAAAGGAAAAAATAACCCGATTTTAAAACATTTTTCATTGTTGCTCCGCTCCTATTGGTCTTAGCATGATGATATGTAGCCTATAACACTCATATATAACGTGGATTTATATTGGTAAAAAAAAATCAAAATCGGTTTAGTAGTTCTTGAGATTACCCCCTACAACGTCACAAACTCACAAACTTTACCTCTTTATAATATTATAGCCCCTGCCCGCGATTTCGTCCGCGTAGTAATAGTTACTACTCTGGGCTAACGCTGACACACAGCAGAAGCTCTCAAAAAGAAAAAAACATCTCGATTTTGAAACATTTTTCATCTGTGCTCCGCTTCTATTGGCCTTAGCGTGATGATATATAGCCTATAACCATTCTCGATGGATGAGCTATATAACACTGAAAGAATTATTCAAATCGGACCAGTAGTTTCTGAGATTACCCCTTACAACGCCACAACGTCACAACGTCACAAACTCACAAACTCACAAACCCACAAACTTTACCTCTTAATAATATTAGTATAGACTAGCTGATAGCCGCGGTTTTGTTCGCGTGATTTTTATCAAAAAAACAATTGTCTGATGTAAATCACGCGTGGATCGCGCGTCGTACTAAGCATTGCTTCATTCATTTATTATATTTACGCGGAACAATTTTTTTTCTAAAATAAATGTAACGTATCTTACTCTTTATAACAATCAGCTGTCTGCCAGTGAAAGTTCCATCAAAATCGGTTTAGCCGTATTAGGAGAAACAATCAAACGGGTTTTTTTTTCAGACCATAGTGGAAATAGAAATACTTAAAAAAATCGTTATTTTATAAAGAGCCTTTTTTCCAGATTCTCTATATATCCTACTTACCCTACACAACTAAAAGCGCGATAATAAAATATTTGCGGTAGGTAGCTACGTAATCGGATAGTCAGAAATGATTACAAACAACGCCCGGTGTTTGTGAATCGATGGTGCGCGGTTAATTCGTAATCGATACGTTTACCAAATCGATTATACCTTATCGGAACATCACACGACTTTAAAAAATCGCTTCCATTTTTAGAGTTCCGTATATCGCCATGATACATACATATTACAAGTGTCTTGCAATTATATCAATATTCTAACAAGATGGTGCCCTTTAGAAAACATTTTGTGTAAAGTTGAAATAATTTTTCTTAGATAAATAAAATGACATTGGCCTACTGGTGTACGTACATCATGGGGAAAGTACTGGAGTGATTTCGTATATATATTTTAAAGTGAAAATTCTTATGGGAGGGCTTTGTAATTCTGATCGGCAACCTTTTTGTGTGACAAAAAGTGGTGGGAGTGAACACTGTGTCGGGTAGAGTGTTGAAAACACCGGTTCACCGATCACCGAAGTTAAGCAACGTCGAGCGCGGTCGGTACTTGGATGGATGACCGCCTGGCAACACCGCGTGCCGTTAGACTTTTGTTGTATTTTTTTCAATTAAAATATTTCTATGTAATACAAAAGTTTCACTTCTAACGTGTGGTTTTACGTTTTTTTATTGTAGTTGCATTTGATAACCAGCCCTCATTCTGGTGTAGTGCGATACTATTTTAGACTACATCATTTAACATCAGATTATGGTCGAACACAGACAGCCTAGAATGATTTTTTTTTATACTAGGCAAACGAACAGGCGGATCACCTGATATTAAGTGATCACCGTCGTCCATAGACACTAACAACACCAGGGGAGTCGCTAATGCGTTGCTAGCCTGTATTTGGGGGAGGGGGGGGGGACGAGGAGAAGGGATGGGAGGGGAGGTGGGCTTCCGGCCCTCTCACTGACCGAACGAAACGCAACAATGCAAGCACTGTTACTTCGCATCGGTTTTCTATGGGTCGGCTGGTACTACCCCGGGCGAGCCGACCCATTCATACTGAAACCAGTAATAGCTCCAGCATCACTCTACCACCTCATAAAATTAAAAAAAAAACGTCGAGGTAGTTATAACGACTGCCGACAGAAGTGAAAACTCAAAACTGTGTTCTCTTTTGAATTTTTTAATTTCATTGTAGTGTGAATTACAATATTTAAATTTCCATAAAGTTTATTAATAAATCAAACTTATGATGGACTGCACAATCTCAATACAAAATATCAATAGCAGATGTACACTGGCTCTTATACTACGCGTGGCTAGTCTGACGCAAGCCGCGCAGGTTTAATACGCTCGGTCTGAGTTACTATCATGTCATGACATGAAACCATAAATTTATCTCCTGCCAAAAAAATACCGCCACGCTTAAAGAAGTTTTCCCTTCAAAAATGCCACAAAATCCTGCACTCAAAAATATGCAATAGTTACTGGAATATAAGCGAAGACGCGTACAGAAACTAGTTGAATGTGCGGTCAAACATTTAGTTAATGCCCCCGCAAGATTGTCGGCTAGCAGATGGCCACTTACCGATATTATCTCAAAGACCGTAAACTTTACAGTACCGGGAAACGACCTAACCCTTTTGCATAATCACCGGGCGTATGTTACACCGACGTCACGCGTCACTTTCACACGAATTCATTTAAAAATAAAAACGTACACAATTTATTCGTCGATTAGGAATATTTTAAAATGTACAGCGTCGAAATGCTAATTGTAGTGAAAACTTCATTGGGCGCGTTCAGCGGTTTTTTTTGGCCGGAGATAAATTTATAATTACGCGTCAATGAGCGGCTTGCGTCAGACTAGCGACGCGTAGTATAGGAGCTTGTGTACATCTAATTTTGTACTGAAATTGTGCAGGCTATCATATATTAATTAGAAACTATATAAAAATGTATATAATTATAGTTCAGAGTGCCAATAGATGTGAAAGAGAGAATATTGATAATAATTTCAATGTACAAATTATAAAACAGATGTATAACACTTATGTATATATTTGTTTGTGTTTGTGTACTTATATTTGTGTTAATTAATAATTCGCTAAATATTTTTAATTCACCAAATTCTAAATAATACTTCAAGATTAATGTAAATATACGTACCCATTTTTGAACTATACTTATTATATATCGTTATAATATGCGAAATTAGTTAACTTAGTAAAATGTAAATTAATTACTTAACAGAATATTTAACGTTTAGAGTGCTTTAATGTAATTACCTAAAAGTTTCAGTGTTGCAGGCTCAGTCGGAGCGTATTCGGATATCGCGTCAAGAGACGTAGGTTCGAATGCTGCTACTAGGTGGAACTTTCAGCTAAAGAAAACACCGTGCTCCTCTAGCATTATTGGGTTTCTTTCCCGTATTAACAACATTTTAGACCACAACGTCATATAATATTATTCAACATGTATTGCATTGTATGTATTTCATTGACAAACGTTAAAATATATACAGTATATGCATATATGATAATCGATGTTTATGTCAATAATTACTACATATTATAAAACAAAGTACTCTGCCACGTCTGTCTGTCTATCTGTTCACGACAAACTGAAAAACTCCTGGACGGGTTGTCATGCGGTTTTCACCAGTAGATAAAGTGATTCATGAGGAAAGTTTACGATATAATTTGTCACGGTCTTTTTATTATCACGGCGGCACAACGTCCACCGGGCCCGCTAGTTTTATATAAAGTATAAATTAGTATTCTATAAATTGCCAAAATATACGATTTCATGAATTAATAAAAACTGATATTGAATTAACAAAAACTAATCGAGTGCCGTAGGTACAATTAGCAGTTAAACAAATAAGCTTTATTAATTTACCATTGTTACGCTTCGGTGTAACAGGCGGTTTACGAAACACGAAAGTGCATCTTGATTGTCAAAGGGTTTCGTTACCATTACACTATGTAATATAATTTTATAACACTACGCGACGTCCGGAATACATTAAAGAAATTAAATAATAAAGAACTGGACTAACTAATTGCAGTAAAAAGTGCTAATTAACCCGTTTCATGTATCCGAAACAAAAGATATGAACTTTTATATACTCTTAGATTGATCACAATTCGTCCTGTTATTTATTTATTCGTAAACTAGCGGGCGCGGCAGACGTTGTCCCGCCCTGACTATAAAAAAAATCCTCATGAATCACTCTATTTACTGGTGAAAACCGCAAGAAAATCCGTTCAGTAGTTTTCGAGTTTATCGCGAACAGAAAAACAGATAAACGCGACAGGGGACTTCGTTTTATACTATGTAATGATGTAACGTATATATGTTTTACTACAAAATCATTTACAATATGTAACAATGAATGCCATTAGACCTGTACCGATTTTTATGTAATAAAACTAACGAAATCAGAAAAAAAGTCTGCAGAGAAACCAAAAAAAAAACAATCAAAGCCAAAATTTGATTCCTCAATTATAACAACGAAGTAAACGATCCTTATAATTAGTTCCTTACGAATATTAGTAACTAGTTTTCGTCCGCGGGTTCGGTCGCGTTAATGTAAATTTCATATACTCTATATATTGACATATACTTAAAAACCCAAGCCACACACACGGTCTCGAATAAAAGTAGCGCTCAAAACCGGCCGCAAAAACTCCCCAACATACATACGTGGTTATAGTTATACGATTAACTTATGATTTTGCAAATTTAAACTTACCTGAATAATTTAAAGTTGTCTTTACAAGGATGCAAGCGACGCGAGACTATTTGAAGTGACTGCATAATCCAAAATTATGCACTCATTTTTGTGTGCCGCCTGTGAGACGTAAAGTGTGCATCTTGGGTTTTTGTATATCAATTGACTCTATATATTTTTCTGTACCCCACACAACAATCACACTTTCACATTCTAATCCCAAGTAATATTATATTGCAAATGCATGTTCCAGCAACAGCACTTGAGAGCCAGTCCCCTCCTAGGTTTATCGTTTATCAAATGGGATTGTAGATAAATACTAAAATCTGTGAAGTATAACATTTGAACCTATTCAGTTTTCAGGTCTCCTGTTAATTTAAAATTTTCAAAAATCACAATTAAATAGTGATTGTAGGAACCCCATTACTAAACCGGGCTTAAAAGTTGAGGAATGAAAAGAAGCTTAAAGAAAAAGTTGGTTGTCTGTAAAGTCGGTTTACGGACGATAATTTTACGTGATAACGACTCGGACGCATCGGCCGATGGAGTGAAGAGAGATAGATACGTCACAAGCCGAACGCTTAGGCCGATCGCGTCTCTCTATCGCTTGTTCCGCGCTTTCTCTTGCACACTCGGCTCAGGCGGAACGTGACAATGAGTCATGCTATTTCGTGCGTGCAGCCGGCGTTCATCGATTTATAATACGTTATCACGTCAAAAATCTAATAGTACATCAATTAAAACTCGATTTAAAGTCTAAAATTCAAAAACCTTTATAAAAAAAAATTGAAATATCTTTAATTTTTTTTTATAAAGGCTATGTAAAAACAAAAATTAATAAAAAAAGATCACATTTAGATCATTTTTAATGTCCAAAAACAAAAAAATAATATCTTTTCCAAGAGTAATAAAAACAATGTCAAAATTTAAGAGGAGGGGTATGTTTTTGAAGAGTACTAAAACATACCACAAAATTGAAGAAATTAAAAAAACAGGTTTGCCGTGAAATGCCTCATATATGGCATATTGAAAACAAGTAGGTACTTAGTTTATTAAATAGAATTATGAAATGTTATTTCACTAGTGTTTATACTGACCCCCTAGCGACTTATTAGTCGTGAAGGTAAAGTTGATTCGCATCCTGGGGATTAATTAACTAATGCCACACATAACGCAATGTTATGAGGACACAAGCGAGACACTTTTGTATGATATGAAAGTTTTTTTTATTTTATTTTCCCATGTGAATATACGTTTTTATAAATTGGTATTCGAAGTGTGTTTATGTATGTCTGGACAATTGTTTTTGGCTATTTTTATTGTATGCTTTTAATATTTGAAATATTATTTCATATTAATATATTCGACCGCGTATTTTGACTATTTCATGGCATTAATGGATGGTTAGTCAAAATTCGATCATAAGTAATTATTTTCTCAAGTTTATAGCTTATTGTGGTTTTGTTTTGCCGAAGAATGTACCTACATACCACGATAACCGTTTTTGAAGTGAAAACCTCTTTAGGTGCGTTTAACGGTATTTTTTTTTGCAGAAGATAAATTTATAATTTCGCTTCATGACATGCTAGTAAGCGTGGCTGAACAAATTGCGCTTGTGTGGCTTTCGTCAGACTAGGGACGCGTAGCATCAGTCTGTGTACATACGTAATATTGATATTCTGTATTGAGAATCCGAGATTGTGCAGTCCATAATATATTTGCTGAATTAATAAACTGTAAGTATAAAAAGTATACAATTATTATTCGGAGTGCCATTAGCGACAGAGAGATTAATAATAATAATTTTAGTTTATAAATTATGAATTTAAAATAATTCACACCACAATTTATTTAAAAATTCAAAAGACAACACAGTTCAAAATCCCATTGTTTGGGGTTTTCACTTCTATCGGCCGTCCTTATGACTGCTTCGACTTTCTTTTACTTATTCTACCATATCTAATGTAATCATACAACGTTACGCATTACTTATCCACAAAAACCTTGAAAAACTCTGATAAACTTGTCGTCCCATGTTTCAGAATCGGTAAACGGTAATATTTTTTTAGGTAATAGCGTTAGGTATTACAGTAAAGTTCCAAAGCATGTTAACGATTTCCCGGACTGTAAATTTAAGCGCCATGTCAAGCGGGTTTTGGTGTCAAAAGGCTATACAGTGGATCAATATGTGAACGATGGTGATGTCTAGAAATTACTCCTCTCTGTGCATCCACTAAAAATGATTGTAACGTGTAATGTATTTTAAATATATTGACGGGAGAAAGCGGAAATGTTGTAACTTGCCTTTTGGGCTAAATCACGTTTTACAATATTCTTGTATTAAAAAAAATACCGCTTCGAATGGTCTAAGGTCTCGTTTTCCTACGATTACATTTTTCATCGATACGACCTTGATTTATTGCCTAGTTTTAGCACTACACACAAAAAACATTGTCGTACCGAGGGTAAAATATATATATATATTTTTTAAATAAAATAGTTTCTACTTCGTTTATGTGTCACAGGGACTGCTTGGAATTGCTTGATATCTAAGCACATACCAATTTTCAACCTTTTATCTCTATAAATATAATATGAGTTATGAGTTTTTGAAATAGCTTCTTCATTTTGGCTCTCGTGTAAAGTTGGGTTACAATTCCGGTTTCTTCCGTCGATATGTATGCTAAAAAGATACATCCTATCGAGTTTCTTTTCAGTTCTTCTTGATGACTGGGTTCTTTTTCCGAATCGGTAGTAGTTTTGACGTTCATAAGCGTCTTCCTTAGTTAAATATATATTATATTGATGGATAATATGAAAAAACGTATCGGTTTCCTATTTTATTGATTAATAACATGAAATTTTGTAAATAGATACAGATATTAAACAATAAAATTAAGAAAATCGGCTGACAGAGACAGAGAGAGAGGTACCGAACTGTTTTAGCTTCTCTTATTTATATACAAGCTGTACCCGCGACTCCGTCCGCGTGGAACCTAATGTAAAAAAACAGTGAGTAATAAAATCATCTAAATATATTAAGTCCATTTACTTATCTGCTTCTCTCTCGTACTTAAGTCGCGTCATTATTAAAATTACAATAACTTTTGATAGAGTGGACTGATTTTAATGAAACAAAGACTAAGTTATTCTCGAGGATATGCTTTATGATTTTCATGGTGTGGTTTTATTGTGAACATAGTACTTTAGCAGTGATGCGTGTTCATACAAGCGTACAGAAAGTCAGATATTTCTAAAAATGGTTGAAATGTATTTTATTACCTATTCCTAGACACATGTACATTATTTTTCACGAAAATCAAAAATTTACGGACTCGTTAGATTTACATTCTTATTATGTGTAGAGATACATAGATTAGCTGTGCCCGCGGCTATGCCCGCGTGAAACTTCGCACGAGTGTGTTCTACATTCTACATTTACAGTTCCACTATTTCATAAAATAAAATAACAACTGAACAACTAAACGTTAATATATAAAAACTCTCAACAATTTTTTAAGAAACTGTCTTCTGTCGCAATCACTCATTCATTTTTTTTATCTGGAGTTTTTTTCACCAGACTATTTCCTATTTCTGTGCAATTTTTCAAAATTATTCTTCTATACAAACTTAATTCTAACAATTAAAAACAAAACAAAGAAGAATTGGCCAAATAGACTGAGCCATTGTTATGTGTTTGCATAGATTCTGCAATCTTATTATTATTTACTAGGTTCTGCCCGCGACATCCTCCGCGTGGAATAGTTACTTTGAGCTAGCTAACACGCAGCGGAAGTTCTCAAAAGGATAAAACACCGATTTTGAAACATTCTTCATTGGTGCTCCGCCACCATTGGTCTTAGCGTGATAATATATAGCATAGATGTCATAGCCTTCCTCGATAAATGAGCTCTCTAACACTGAAAGAATTCTCCAAATGTGATCAGTAGTTCCTGAGATTACCCCCTACAATCTCACAAACTATGTTATATAGTATGTAGTGATATATAACTCATTTGATACTATTCTTAGACCCGCTCACAACATAGTGTCTGTTGCGAAGAACTATCTCTATAGTTGCTGAACCGATTTTGATGAAACTTTTATTGGCAGATAAGTGACTTTTCAGAGTTTTATCTATTCTATATAACAGCGTTTTTTATAGGAGTTAAGGAATACTGATCAAATATAACGAAAGTAACTTAATATATAAATTAGTAAAGACAAAATTGCAACTAAAAAAAAACAATTCATAATTCTCGGTGGTTGTTAACTAAAAGAGAGTTATTATAACGTGTTTATTGGCATGTGTCTAGTGGTAATAATTCTGTAGAGTAGAGGCTTCCACCCCTCTTGGATATTGAATATATAACTGCTTATTACAGAGCGAATTGACTTTAGAATTTGAACTACATTGTCGTGCCGTTCGCGCGAAATGTCACGGAGTTTTAATAACTCTAAAACGATTTTAATATCAACAAAATATATAATACCTGTTTGCCGAAGAATAACTTTATATTAAGTACAGTCACACACACAAATTTTCACACATCACTTATACACAAGTCCATTAATTTCTTCAAGTCTTTTTCTCAATAACTTACTTCAATATATATGTTTTTTTAATGTCGTCCGTACCTCCGATACTAAAGCGCGACCCTACGTATTTACTCTCCAACTTTGCCCGACTAACTGACATCTACCCTTAGATTTTGGGGCGTCACTCTACGACAGGACCACCCCTTGATGTTCCAGCCAACCGTCTACCCCTAATCCACCCTCTCTACCCATCCTTTTCCTGCAGAAATACAAACATAAAACGTCTTCTTATATATGCTATTTTAGGCTTTACTACTCGCAGATAAGGGTTGTAGGGTTGGCAGAAACGTAGCCGGTTAGGGGTAGGTAATCGATTGTAAAAGTGAGACCACACGGGGCTAAAGTATAACGCAATTAAGCACGCCGCGCGGCGAAAATCGTCAAAACTACTTTCGTGTAGTGTGTTTATGCTAAATTCTGCGGCCAGTTATTACGGTTTACCTGTTTAATGGCCGATGTGGGACGCGGATTGATAGAGCTGTGCCGAATAATTACTTAAAACGTTGTAATTTTTTCGCATATTATCGCAGGCCTATTTTATTTATTAATTTACTAGCTGTATCCGCAGATCCGCACGCGTTTTTTAAAATTTTATTAAAGAAATATAAAATTGTGAAACCGTGTTCAATTATAGAAGTGTTCTTTAAAAATAATTGTAAGTACGATACGCACGCTACTTACAGTAACATGTAACGTATACATTAGATATATAAATACTAACTGTGTATTAAATGAGGTTTATCATTAGCAACATATTTGGAACTTTAACCCACCATATAACTACCTCAGTGCTCCCTTACACTGTATAAGGAACTAATGAAAGAATGATTTAAAGATAAATAATGATATAATATGACCATATTGTCAATAAGTAATACGTTTATGGTTTAATATCTTATTAGAAAGACCCCTTCTATCTTTAAAATTACTATTAATAATTATAATGTTGAATTGTAAGCTGACGTCTTGAAATATTGCATAAATATAAATCAAGATATAAAACTTTATATCTGTTTAAGCTGTTTTTAATATTTGACAATTTAAATAGGGCTCATTGAATTGGATACAATA
The DNA here is from genome assembly GCA_036509395.1 of Antheraea yamamai. Classification (NCBI taxonomy): domain Eukaryota; kingdom Metazoa; phylum Arthropoda; class Insecta; order Lepidoptera; family Saturniidae; genus Antheraea; species Antheraea yamamai. Next base: position 2,925,409 of record AP028449.1, on the reverse strand, counting down.
TTCTTATAAATTACTATGGTTACTAAGTTATGTAGACGAAAGCGCGGTAAACAAAACAAAATGGCCAAAAATATCAATATAATTCAAGCATATATAGATACAGATATATGAATTTCAATTATATTTATTCTTGGAGTCCAGTACAATGCACATTTACAGTGAACAACATATTTTTGTTACAATTATACGAAGTTGCTGGTAATAGCTAGTCTAAAATAAAATAACTTAAATTACTTCCGATACGATCAGTTATCTGCCAGTGAAAGTTCCGTAACAATGGGTCCAACCGATAAAAAGAAGAAGTGCAGTAACAGATGACAGCAAGGAGATCTTCAAAAATATTGATCGAACTGACAGATGACTTCAGTTTTCATTCGGTTCCATTCCATTTCCATCGTTCCATTCCATTCAGATTCAGTTGCCATTTTGTTTAATTATGTACATGTTCGTTTATTAAACCAAACATTCGGTTTCGGAGTTTTTGGCGGGATTTTGGTCTGTCATGTAGTGGATTTTATATTTTATTCATGATCTTGTGTTACTTGACTCTATATTGTGTAAAATTGGTGGTGTTTTATGTAATATAGTTTGTTTATCGTGAATGGAAAATAATACCACGGACCATGATTTCTGAGATGCCAACTTCATGGAAAGTTGCAATTATATCAAGAAACTTGTAATATCGATACTCACTTGACAATGACAGTAATAGTCTACTAGAAGACTGGTTGCCAAAAATAAAATAGAAGAAGAACTTGTAATATTATTAACTACTCGACAATCGCAGTAATAGTCTAAAAGATTGGTTGCCAAAAATAAAGTTAAAAAAAAAACAATTGATTTCATTTTCTCCGTTAGTATCTACAGCCGTGTGAAGCCAATAAATAAATCCACTGAATATATGAATTTTATGAAAGAAACGAAAGTATTTATTGCCATTTGCAGCCAGACCTGAAATTTTCTCTTCACGCAGTATACGGACTCAAGTCAAACCGAATTCAATAAACTCTCATGCGAGGGAGAGACGGGGTTTCGGGAAATATCACGTAATTATTTTCAGACAAGAAATATTGTAAAAATGTCAGAAAATCAGATTAATTTAAAGTAAAAAATGCCAAAATCTGACACAAAAATTCTATACATTTTAGTAGTTCCCATTTTAATAGGTGTTAGCGCCACGCTGAAGCTATTACTGGTTTCAGCATGAATGGGTCGGCTCGCCCAGGGTAGTACCACCCTCTCAAAGAAAACCGACGTGAAGAAACATTGCTTGCATTGTTGCGTTTCGCTCGGTCAGTGAAAGCGCCGGAGGATCTCCTCCCCCCACTTCCCCTCCTCCCCACTTTCTCAATCCCTCTCCCCCAAACACAGGCTGGCTACGCACTGGCGACTCCCCCGATGTTGCCAGTATCTATGGACGGCGGTGATCACTTACCATCAGGTGACCCGCCTGTTCGTTTGTCCCTATAATATATATATTTTTTTAAAGTATTATTTATCACTCTGATTTAACATTACGACCTAAGAAACTCAAATACTAGTCTTAATAAAAATAATAAGTTATATTTTTCTGATTAAAACTATACTCAACATCTCATCAATCATCTATACTCAAAATACAAATGTTGAAAGTTATCACGCGAGATTAGGGGCGGAATAAGGCGGTTGATAAAAATTTCATGACATCTTACCTTTTAAAAACTTGTCGAAATTATCAAAAAACTAACGACCCTATAGTTTTCTCGATGTCCTGGTAGATGAATCTCCATCCGCGTCACTTACTCACCCCCCATTCCTGAAGGCTACATCCGTCAAATTAGTATTGTATCCGCAGGCGATTCCGGTGCGTCTCAATTCAATATGAAGGGACCTTAATGACTAATTTAGACTACAGTTAACCTAGTATATGTGTAACGTAGGTTTTATATTACCTTTCATTTTGATTCTTTAGAACAGCGGTCGCCAACCTTTTTCTAAGCAAGTACGTAATGACAAAAAATTTACAGCGCGGTGGGCGTATGTTTCTTTTTTCTAGTTGGAAATCAAACTTACATCATACATTTTAAGAAATGATATTTTTAAATTAGTAATTTGGAACTCTTGCAGCGGGCACATTATAGATCTACCGCGGACGCCATAGAATTATAAAACCGCTTGCAGTTACAACTCGCAGCTTCGTTACTCTATGGTGGGCGCACTTGCACCTGCGGACGCGTTTTGCCCACCACTGATTTATATTAGATAACTAGCTTCTGCCCGCGACTTCGGTTATGTAGAAGATGAATTTTTTTTTAATAATACTTACGTTAAACCCGATTTCGAAACATTCTTCATTGGTGCTCCGCTCCTATTGATCTTAGCGTAATGATATATAACTTATAGCCTTCCTTGATAAATGAGCTATGTAACACTGAAAGAATTCTGACCAGTAGTTCTTGAGATTAGCGCGTTCAAGCAAACAAACCCTTCAGCTTTACGATATTGAACGTCAAAGCTACCAACGATTCGGAAAACAACCCAGTCATCGAGAAGAACCGGGAAGAAACTCGATCTGGTTTATCTTTCCATGTTATATATTTTTACAATAACATAAATATTTACATTCGTTATTAGTGGATACACAGAGAGGTGCGTCATTTTCAGACGTCACTATCGTTCACATATTGATCCACCCTATAATAACCTTTAGATATTAAAACCCGCTTGACATAGTTCTTGAACTCACTATCCGGCAAATTTAAAAAATCCGGCGGATTCGAACCTACATCTATCGACACGATGTCCGAACACATTTATCACTGGCCCATCACAGCTTTAATACAGTTGTTACTACAACTGTAGTAACAGAATAAATTCTACAAGTATTAACGGTCCGGGTTACCTATCCCCAAAACGGGCACTGCCACAAAACAGAAGTTCGGCTATTTTAGCACTATTTTGATAGTTGCTACCTCAGCTATATTCAATCTACGCAGGCTACCAAACCTGTCTAAAGACACCAAGCCAACAGCGTTAGTAAAGTAAAATAATGCTTAACATTCAGTAAATCATTGTAGTGCTGTCATCCTATAATGTAGTTAACCTTCCGTAAAAAGCCGAGTTAAATAAAATATTTTTCACGATTTATAATTTAAGGACCTAGGGTCACTATTGTTAAATCGGTAAATGCGTTTCAACCCTAGTAAGACACAAGTTTGCGCGTTCACTGCTAAAAAAACTCCATTCACTGTGGCCCCACAATTCCAGGACACACCGCTTACCATCGCAGAAAGTATTGGGATCCTTGGTGTCAACATCTCTAGTGACGTTCAGTTTCGCAGTCATCTGGAAGACAAGGTTAAGCTGGCATCCAAAAAGCTCGGTATCCTGAATAAGGCCAAACGGTACTTCATCCCTAGGCAAAAACTGTTGTTGTACAAAACGCAAGTTCGACCCCATATGGAGTACTGTTGCCATCTCTGGGCGGGAGCACCTGGATATCAGCTTGGACCATTGGACTCGGCGCAAAGACGACCTATGAGAATCATTGACGATCCCAAGCTCACAAACGGTATCGAACCACTAAGTCTACGGAGAGACGTCGCCTCTTTATGTGTTCTACCGTTTGTATAATGGGTTGTATTCCGAGGAATTGTTTAACATTATGCCTGTAGCTACTTTCCACCATCGCACTGCTCGTCATCGGCAGGGAATTCATTGGAACACATTGGAACCGAAATGGTCTCGGACGGTCCGGTTCCAGAGGGGTTTCCTTCCACGAACGATCCGGTTGTGGAATGAGCTTCCTGCTGAAGTCTTTCCTGGGAACTACAGTATGGAGTGCTTCAAGGGAAAAATAAATAGGTTACTAAAGGGTCGGCATCGCACATGTAACACTTCTGATGCTACAAGCGTCCATAGGCTGCGGTGACCGCTCTACATCAGGCGGCCCGCATGCTTGTTTGCTACGGTCGTGGTATAAAAAAAAACTCTGACCCATAGATGAAAACTTTAGTATTAAACAAGTTGCGCCATCTATTTTTGATAGGAGGAAACTAGATGAAATATGGTCGATTCCTGTGTGCTTACTCGGTTACAAGTGAAAGTATACTTATATTATTTTATTCTTTTAGTAAAATACATAAATAGGACTTTTATATAAAACATTGTAACACTGACATCTATTCTCTGTATTAGAAACTAAATCTAGTTGTTACGTAACGTATTAATTTTCTACTTTTATCATAGATGGAGCTCTTATTAAATAAAACAACCGAACAATCCACGCAATTTTTTTATTTAGTAACGCAAGCTTTTTTGACAAATATGGTCATTGTTAGTAGAGAAATTAAACAAAATATATGGTCAAAACACTTTATTTTCAACAGTATTATGTATAAAACATTCTCACTATGTACTATAAGTATCGACACTATTACATTGGACTTTCAGCATGTACTATTAAGATCAGAGTCACCGTAAGCGCGCATGTGAGTGCATTCAATACAGATGCGTAGTTAAGCACATATGTTGTGGTTCAACCCCCCAGAAAAATGATAAAACCGAATAAAAGCTACTGAGATGTAACAAATGATATCGATTTTTTTATACATTAAGAAAATCTAACGATCATCAAACTGCGGCTCTACCTTGTATCCTAAAGTATATTATAACATTCAATTTAATAAAATTAACAATTACCATCCGTGCGAAATCGGAGGCCTGTTTACATGATGCCTGGCTTTGTTTAAATGCTCATGGTCAAAATTGTTTGACGATCGCTGATTTTATCTACTTTAGTAATCTAATTCACTATATATTATATATAGCGGCTGCCTAAATTTACTAAATACAAAATTGTAAAAATCTTGGTCATAAACTTGTTGGAAGAGATATAAGGTCAGGTCGAGGGATTATCGGTGACACTGATCAATTTATTTAAAAACTACCTTATTCCTTAAAATTTAAAATGTTTAACGATTCAATTTCATTGAAGCATTCTTAAAAAAGTCTTTCCAGTAAATTCGTATGACCTTTATCATTTTTAAAAGCGTTTTGCACGAGTTAGCTTTTTTTTTAACTTGATAAGAATAATTTTCGCGCGTATTAAAACAAAAGTAGCACCTTTGATACTTTTGATCATATACCACTGTACCTTCGAACAGTGGAAAATAGTCAATTGACGGTTAAAACGGTCAGTGGCTCGTTAAAATTTTTCCTTTCCACTGTTAACCTTAATTATTTTGTTCAAACAGCCTTTTATATTCATTATTCGTTCAATTGTCTATCAAAAAAAAAAACGCAATTTGTATAATTATTTAAAAAAAAAAAAAACAATTGCTAGCTGTTATTCACCCGCTTCAATCGGCATAAATTATAACTATAATAATGATTGCCATTTCTTATCTACTTCTGTGCTACACATTTCATTAAATTCTGTCCAACCAATCATGCGAGCGTATTCGAAAGGGCAAACATACAAACAAAAAAATACTTTTACTCTTTATATTAATAAGATAAATCGAGTATTTAAATATTCTAGTGACTTCAACGATTACAACGTACTTATAATTATTTCTTAAATAAAAAAAACTTATCTATTGTTTAAAATGATGCACGAAACGGAACGTAGCTTAATGAGTGCTGTCAAAACTGTCTTAAAATTTCCACGTCAATAACCTAATCTATATTTTTTTCATAATTTTCACTTTTTAACTTTATTACCAATTCCCTTTTATTATGTACATCAAATAACATACATAGTCGATACCTACAACAATAATTATAACATCTATATCTTATATATATTTATGCGTAGTAATAATAAATAATCATAATACAATACGAAAATATCATCTAGTAACTGTGACTAGGCATTCGATAAATTGATCTAAACTCGCTCCATACGAAGGGCATGGCCAGAGTTTTTTATACGAATGTCGGGGATTTCTAGTAAGAACATAACCAGGATTTACCAAAGAAGTGAAATTAGAAATAAAAAAGTAGGTACGCATGTTATTCAAGAATAGTAAATGTTCTGTCTTGTTCATTATCCAAGGTGAGATAATCGCCCCCCAATGCCATACCGTGATTACACCCCTGTTTCAGATTAGCAAAGCTCGAAATATTTTAATTAATCAGATACAAGATTCATCTGTATCACAGAGAAAGCTAATATTAGCACAGATTACATATATGTTTTTAATACTGTCAATAACAATCATGTACCTTACTTCATTTGAACTTTATAAAAAAGTTCAATCCATAGAGAATTTCTGACGGGATCTTGCTTCTGTCATGTACTGTTTATTTTTTTTAATGTCGTTTATTCTTTTTTATATAATACACTATGTTATCGTGTACACACAGTGAGATGAATTAGAAATTATAACATGAGACATGAATTCTTGTGATATTTAAAAAAACTTGCAAAGTACTAATAAGAGGGCCACCATTTTGTTAGAACACTGACGTCACCAAATTCATCTTTAACAGCGAATATTCGTGGCTGGATTTTTTTTAATTTCATTGATTCACTGAACACTAAAACTGAAGAAAGTTTTTACTGTGACAATTTTTATAACCCTGAAAGAACGCTTTGACAAAATGGTGGCTGCTTTACTACGACTCTCAAGTTAGGTTATGTTATGATGAGAAAAAAACCATGTTCCTCATTATTGATGTGAAACATGTATAGGCGCGGGTAAGCCTGATTTCAGATTGGCGCGACGTGGCGACGCAAAACACGAACTTTGCACTATTAACGAAATACTCAAAAACATTTGCAACCGTATCTGTATAAAATTCAAATTCTTTGTCGGCCACTCGTTATACTAGTGCTATGCGGCACGCGCCGACGATCTAGCGCCCTTTGATAAATGCCGCCAAACACACCGCACCTGCGGCTATTTGAATTTTTGTATTTAATAAAAATGTATATCTATGTAATAAAATAAATAAACAGTTATTATTATTCTATGAAACAAATTTGTAATGCTTTATCTTTTCATTATGCTGTAACTGATTCCTGTTCTGTTGTCTTGTCTGTTCTTTTAGGCATATAACTTATACAAAACAATTTCAATGTTCACATCTGCCAGGCGTCCCGTGACGGCTCAATTTTTATTATTTCTAATCCAGTTTCCTTGTGTACGATAATAATTTTTATGTAAAATTCCATCAATATTGTATAATATAAGGTAAATAAAATAGTTAATAAAACATTAAATGACACATTAAGTTCCCGCCAAAAACTGTAAATTTCTTTATAACTGCTAACTAATCAGATTTGAAACAATAACCATATAAAGTCAATGAAATTGTTATTGTATGCAAGGGGTTTGTTTGGCTATCACTTTAAATAGTCCTTTTATTTAAAACCTTGATTTAAATTAAAACAATATAATAAATATATAAGGTAAATGATTTTTCTAAAAATTCAGCATTATATATAATTTTTTACTTTATTTTGAATCGTCTGTTCTCCCTTTTATGATATAAGAAATATGTGTACAAAAAAATCAAAACGTGGCTAATTTAATAGTGTCAGTCCCGTGGATCATAAGTACTCCATACTGATCTAAACTGCTGTCAATGTAGGTAGCGTCGACTATTTTCGTTTACGCCATTATTCGGTCTAACTGACATGAATACCATAATTGATATTAATTAAAAAATAATAAAGAGACTGGAGAATATATTTTTATTTCAATAACAATACTAAATATATATATTAAAATTGACTTTGATTTAATTGTAGGTGCATCAGAACCCGAAGAACAAAAGAAAAAAGTCAATACCGAGGAATCCCTGATCAATAAGGAAATCCCAAATATAATGCTAGTTTAGATTTTGTACGTGTAGAAAGAGCAATGGAAAAATCAACCTACCAAGTACAATAACCACCTTTTTATCAATTAAGATTTCTGACAACCCATATCTAAAGAAACTTGCGACGCGATAAAAGGGTGGGGGGAGGCACTAAATTCATATTTTTGAGAAAAAAAACACTTATTTCACTAGGGCGCCCAGGTCACTTTATACTATTGATTGTTAATTTCACTTTGGAAGCTTTTTTTCGTGGTTTTGGCAAGGCGTTTCTGACGCCCCTGCCAGTGTCTTGTTTTATAAGTACGCAGTTAGTACTTTTTTAATGTTTCCCGCACTCCTTTTGAAGCTTGTATGCATTGTACTGTCTATGATGTCTCTGACGAGGGGATTCTCTTTGTATCTAAAGATCTCAAATGCAACCTTCTCTACGGTTCAGAAAAACCCCCGTTTTGAGAAAATTTAAACAAACCATTACCGTGTCAGTCAAATTTCGTATAACATTAAATACTCAAGACTGGTAATTACCGACGCAAAAAACATATTGCTAACGATATGAATAGTACGGAAATTCGTCATAATTGTTGACTATTGTATTTTGTATAATTTGGCAATCCGACGTTATCAATCATTACTAAATAATTTAATTTCTACAACCTAGGAACTGCGAAGTCGGTTTGGCACATCGTTATTTGAATGGAAAGCATTTTTTTCAAGTGAGAATGTTTTTTTTTTTTTAGTTTAAAAAACAAATGAAACAGGCATTCGGTATAATTACATTTAAACTTACACTAAATTAGTTATAACCATGTCATTTCATCTCTCGATATTTTGTCGCACATCACTAATAGAATACAAACAATCGATAAGTATTTTTTTTTACTTAAAACGACATTACATTGCATCGTAGCTTAAAAATAAAGGTAACGTACGTACATCATACCGGTTGTTCACGATAATAAAATAAAAAAACAACTATTGCCGAAAAGAGGTAGCGTAAACACTTATTTTTAATCTATGTACAAGCATAATACATTTTACAAACTAAGAAAAAAAGTATACACATATACATCAGTAAAGTAATTAAAACTAAGGGATGATAAAGCTAAAGGAATATAGTGGATTAAAGGCGTGAGCAAATTATTCACGAAGCGTCTTTTTCGATTGCACAACACGCGACTGTTTCGTTGACATCTGTCAGTGTCACGGTGACAGCTGTCAGACTGACGTTGACAGCTGTCATTGTCGTAGTAACAACGGATGACAACATCCTAGCCGCCATTGCACACGCCCGCGAAACTTATTATATTTTATCATCTCATAGCTTTGTTTTCTATTTCTTAAAAATCATGGACAAACAATAGATTATTTTCTGAACATTATATTCTTAAATAAGAATGCAGTCATGTTTGTTTTCTTAGTATTTGTTTCTATCACTGCTGTGAGTAAAACAATATTTACATGAAAAACTTAAAACATTATTGAAATCGGAGAAATACATCTATAGTGTTTTTTAAATAAATAAAAACTCAGTTTAAAATAAGAATTACTATTTTTATGAATTTATCAACCCAAAAAATATATGTTATTTTATGAATAGCCATCTAAATTTTAAAGAAACATATAATTCAAACACTGAAATTAATAAAATTTTACTAACTCCATACACTTGTGCGTAGTTTATCGTAGTACGAACTACGGATACTGTAGCCTCATAATATTAATAAATATAATTAAAGGTGTCTGATAATAATGAATCCTTGTTTATAAGTCACTCTTTAGAAGTGATACTTATAAGTGATGCAAGTAAAACACCAAGGTTAATTTTTAACAATGCAACGTTTTTATTGAAACATTTCTGACGTGAAATGGACGGATATAGACACTTGGCCAGAGAGAGAGAAATAAGGACAAAACTACAAACGATGAAGTGTTAGAATAAGACGAGTAAGACATGTTAGTAGAATAATCTTGTTTTGTAATTATATTTACTATTTTTTTAGGCAAAACCAACAAAGACTGAAACATTATTTACAGTAACACTTCTCTCACGTATACTGAGTTGCACAAACGTCCTTTTAAATTTTAAACAATCAAATAATTATCAAGCAGAAATCTGTATAAGGAAGACTTATAATCGATAATTGACACGCGAGTAAACACTACAAACATGTACGTAAACTGTCAATAAATTTATCGATAATCGATATAACGCTATACGACGAACGTTCTCACCCACTAAGGCATATCGATAGTCCATCGATTATAATCGATTTCGAAGGCACGACGAACCTAATCGATTAAATCAAGTCGGTCAAGTTTATTTTCACGGGTCACCCACACGCGTCACAATGCACTACGCCGGCGAGCGGATACGCGGCGGTAAACTTCATTATAACCCTGCTAAATTGCAGTAATTGTCAAGGTTTAGTGTCGTCCGTACGTTTTTTATCGTTTTTACGTTGGCTGAGTTTCTTTTTCATGTCGAGGAGCATTTGCTCGAACGACATGTCGTCAGGTCGGCGCGCAGTTATCGCCGCTTGCCCGTGGAAAGCGCTCTCCGTGTATTTAGCCTCCAAACCATCTGGAGGATTGATTAAACCAGTCAGTAGAACTCCGTTTGATCAAAATTCACCAGTATAACCCAAGTAAGGAAAACACGCTAAACTTAAAGGACTGGCAACCCAATTTCATCGAAATTCATCACTTTTGATCAATATAACTCCAAAACAACACGGTAAACTTAAAAGACTGGCAACCCCGTTTGATCAAAATTCATCAATTTTGATCAATATAACCCCAAAACGGTAAACACGTTAAATCTAAAGGACTACCTCTCAGGGGGCATTCAAGTATTACGTAAGCGCTGATGGGGGGTGGGGTTCTTGATTTGCTTATTTTTGGTAAAAGGAATTGCGGGAGTCTAGTGTTCCTCTAACATAGGCGTAAGAGTCCGTGGGTAAGTTGGGGTGAATATCATTTTTTTGTCTCCTAATGAGATTTTAATTTTAATTCTTTATTGCTTACAGTTACGATAATTTAAACATATATATTTACAATTTATACCAATTTTACATATTTGTACAGATATACAGGTCATATACTGATGATGATGAGATATACTAGATGGTGATTACATCAGCAGTATTTATTTATTTAACCAGTACAGATTTAAGAACACCTATATAAATGTTTACGTAACCATGGGAGAGGGCTCATTGCTTACTTTTGCTGAGCAGGGCGAAGGGGCGGTCAGGAATTACAAAAATTCTGCCTACATAACACTTGAACGGCCCCTCAAATGTAACCATCGGAACATACTTATAGCTGCTTCATGATAGATTTTCAACTAGAAAGTGGTAGCTAGTTGGTGGCGGATTTAGAAAAACCCTACCATGCTATGGTTCGTTTTACTTCACCTAGTTTCCAGGTCATTGCAGTGGTTCGAACGTCAAATACGTTTACTCATTTAAATACATAACATACGTCAAGGGGTTCACAAAACGATCATACGGGGTTCACGAGTACAGATTTCCCTTATGGCGACTTACTATGTGCACTATCAAGTTGGTTTTTAAAATCGAGCCATTTTTATTTTGATATATTATCAGCTTTCGCCTACGGCTTTGCATGAGGTAATGTAGATTTGACCTATACCTCTGGAACAGTACTTTGTGTATGGAAAGTATCCTTTTAATCATTGATAACGTGTGTGTAAAATTTCCTAACTATCGGTTGAGTAGTTGAAAGCGTAACAAACAAACTCACATTCGCATTTATAGGATTGTATTTACAAGAACTTCTCTACAATAACAAACCCACTACCGTATGAACTAAACACTGCAGTATTCACTCATTCATAACGCTCACTAGCTCGTGATTGTATCATTTTTTTATTTAATGGCGATAATCTCATCTGATCTTAATTTACGATATGGTCTAAGATTGCCGGAACACACCAACAGGTGGCAGCTAGCCAGGCGGAGGACTTAGAAAAAGCCCTATTACCATGCAATGGGTTCATCACAAGGTTTTTTTAAAAGGGTTCTCAGACACGTAAATCGTTCTCTAGACATTGCCTAATTTATTGTTACAGTAAAGTGTATATCGGGGGAGCCACTATTGACCTGCGATACTGCGCTATTGACAATATCGGGAGTGTTACTAATGACCTCAAACGCTATTGGTTGAAGTATCGGCTGTTTATGTATCTAGACGCCTTAAAAGGCGACCGCCGGCTAGATAATGGGTATACTCGCTCAGACAGTTGGGTTAATGACACCCATCGATAATTCGTCGTAACTATAGTCAGTGTTGTGTTTCTGTATCGGTTAACGTTTTATCCGACTGTTCTTGGTGGATTGTTCGATCAAATCATAACCATGACGTCACAATGGATGACGTCATACTTGTACATGGACGCCATTTTATAGCTACCCCGACATGTATAAGTTTGAACCCCGGCATGTATCAACGATTTTTTCGGAATTAGCGTACATTTACTAATTTGAATTGGTAAATATTAGCACTGGCTAAAATTAGATTTAGCTCAATCTAAAATGTAATGACCCACTTTTATCCAGGCTTAGAGTGTCACCATCTCTGAGCAAATATGGTAATAGGTACATAGAGTAAATAATAGCTCATAAAATTACCTAAATCCGCGTAGCTTTGCCTACAGAAGGCTCTTCGGCCACCAAAACCGACATCATACTGAGGGAAGGAACTTGCCGCTTCGACAGCACTCCAAGCGTCACGAGCACGTACATACGTCACGAATCCGTAACGTGTACTGAACATACAAACAAGATCAACTACAACAATTGATTAGTTATTTATTGAAGTGAAAATTTCTTTAGGAGCGTGGAACACTTTTTTTTTGGTGAACGAAAACCACTGAACTCGCGTCATCGTCACCGAACGCTTTCAATGAGCTATCTGTTCAACTGATATTCATGAAAGTTGGCATTTATGTACAATTTGGTCCAACTTGAGGGATAGGATTATTTATATTTCAAACATATCCGTACAAATTAAATGATTGTCAATGTTGATTATTGTTATAAAATTGTAAGTTTCATCAGTCTCGAACAGATGGCGCTTTAAATTACTTTGACTGTAGTCTGAAGTTAAAGTAGTTAGAGTTAGAGTAGAAATTAGAGTAGTAAGAACTGTAGGACCGACCGTTATAGATAACTCATAGATGGCAACACGTTTAATTTTGAAAGTGCATGCGTTTTATTCAATTCCACATGTAATAACTGAGCCACAGCAACGTGTGGCCGTATCAGACTTATTACTGTCAGTAATATTAAGTGTAAAAAAGGAAAAAGATACCAAAACACTTACCCATCTTCCTTGCTGTGTAACCGTACTTCCACGACCTGACCAAACTTTGAAAATTGACTCTTCAATGACATTTTCGTTATGTCTTTCTCTAAACGACCGACAAAGACTATCCGTCTCTCTTCCACGGGCGTGTTGCTTTCCCTAAAGACAGAGACAGACACGGTTTCATTAAAGAGTATATTTTTTTATATTTTCACTTGTTTTCTATTCCGATCGGTATATGCCATGGCGTTGACGTCACTTTGTATAAATGAATTACCAAGACGTTTTCCTATACATAATTTATATTATACTAGCTGTGCCCGTGATTCCGTCCGCGTGGAACATAATGTAAAAAAACAGTGACTTATGAAATCATCTGAATGTGTTAAGTTCATTTACTTATCTACTTTCTCTCTTAAGTCGCGTTGTCATTAAAATTCCAATAACTTTTGATAGAGTAAACCGACTGTAATGAAACTAAATGTTACTTGAGAATATGCTTTATAATTATTTTGAGATTTTATCGTAAACACACTACTTTAGAAGAGATGCCTGTTCAAACAGAGAGACATTAAAATGACTGTATTTTACTACTTATTCCAAGACACCTGTAACAATTTTTTTCACAAAAATCTAAAAAGTACAGACACGTTACATTTTTATTATATGTATGTATAGATTTAAAAATAAATTTATAATTTTTAATTTAGTAGATTAATTCTATAAGATATATAACTAACTACCCATTATATGAAACTCATTTACTCTATAGGTACATAAATCATGTAATTTGTAGATTATATTTCAAAAGGAGCAAGTACACAGTAATTGTTACATTTTAAAATAGAGATAACTTGTGAAGTGAGAAAAAATACTGCTTACCTATCTTCAGAGCTGAAACTTCTATGCGGCTTTTTCCTATATGGCTCATCGCGTATGTATGGACTGCAAGATCTTCGTGACTTCCTGGATGCCCTGGATGAATGGCTCGATGACGATGAGGAAGACGATGTTGTTAATGATGAACTGGAATAATCGGAAGAGAGACGGCATATGAATACTTGGAAAACATACTATTTATAACATTATACTACAAAAGTCATTATGGTCTAATGGTTTGACCAGTGGAGTATCATGCAATATCTGCAGGTCCCAACCCTGGCATGTATCAACGAACTTTTTAGAATTCGCGTAATTTGAATTTATTAATTTGAATTTATTAATTCAAATTAGTAACAATATCGGTTGACGGTGAAGGAAAACATTGTGAGGAAAGTTGATCCTGATAAATGTTCTTGTAGTACTACTGTATGTGGGATAATATAGAACTGTGAATTTCGGTTTGAAATTCAATGAGTTGGTATGGTGATTATGCCTATACATTCCTTCGAGAAGAGGTCTATGATGATTATACTATTTAATTCTTAACAAATATTTTTGTATTAGTTAATGCAAGTGATTTCTCTACTTTAGTTTCTTGCCTCAATTTTTGGTATAATTTCAAATAATCACATATATTACAAGAAATGTTTTCATATTATAATGTCACGGCCACAATCAAGAAATTATTAATAGCCTTTATTTGAACAAATATAATACAGTTTGACAATAGTGAATTTGATTTTCTTTCAAAATAATGTTAATATTTACATCTGTCTCGTTTACTCTTTAGTACAATTACGTTAGTGTAAGTAGTGCTGCTAAACTCTAGGTATACTATGATAGCCATGGTATGTTACAAATTGGGGTACAATATGTCACTGCTTAGTGCATACCGAGTTGATTCTTTCTATCAAAAACTCAAGATACAATTTCAAGTTGGTAACTCTTAGCGCATTATGATTTGTAATGATTTCTTATATGTGTGTTTAGAATCAGAAGGGGTAAACTCTACTTTGAAATTTTCTAAGTCTCAAAATTTTAAATTATTGTATAAAAGAAAAAATTTTTATTTTTTTGCTTTCAAACTAATTTATAAAACCAAAAGAACCTAAATTTATACCGAAAAACAGAAAGGAAAATGGAACCAAAAAATAGGGGGGCCCTATATGTAATAATTTAATTGTTGGAAATAAATTTAGAACCATGTATGTATTCGCAAAATGGTTGTCCACTTGCACCTTAGTACAATTAATACAGATAAAAAAATTATAGAGAGGAAGATTTAATTAAGAACATATGATTTTAATTGAACTTAATAAAAGTAAACAGATGATATTATAATTTCTGTCAAGAGAAAATGTGTATTTTAATTGATTTGAGAGTTGAAACATCATATATAATTATTATTCTCAGATAGGAATTTACATAGTATTCAGGAATTTTATTCACTTTTTATGTAATACCCAATAACAATAAATTTACAATCAAACATACTAACAGTGTTTGCATCACTTGTCTATTTAAATTCAACAAAATGAATTATGCATTATAATATTTTCATACCATACCATATCAAATCCGTCAATGACTTACCTCGTTGATGACTCAGAACTTTCCGACACAGTCGGTTTCCTTAATGGAGGGGTCATAGACTTTACTGGTTTTTTATCTACAACATTTGGTTGTGGATTTGTTTTCGTCTTTTTCAACATAGGACTTTTCGATCTGTCTTCGGCTCTCGATCGGGAGCTAGAACGTCGATCCCTTCTTGAGGGAGATCGTCGCTTATGGTACGGTGTCCTTGACCTTCGCGTCTTATTGTACGGTGAATCAGATCTCCTATAGCGCCTGTAGCGTCCGCGTGACCTTGACCTGCTACGGCTAAGAGAATATCGCCTTCTACGTCCACGTGATAAAGAACGTGACCTTCTCCTGTATTTAGAATCGTAACGATCTTTAGACCTTGATCGATTGTCTTTGGGTTCAACTCGTTTCTCAGTCCTTTCAGTCTTCTGTTTCGGAAGCCTTTCATCAATTTTCATTTGTTTGTTCTTACTCGGACTAGATTCGCTAGACAAAGACATGTCGCTATCGTTTCTTTGCCTCGATTTCTCTTTGTGTATCGAACCACTGGTTTTAGGAATTACGTCAGTTTGAATGAGAATACTAGTAGATTGAGGTTTAGTTCTATCTTTTTGTAAGTGTAAAATAACTTTGTCTTCGCCGTGTTCCGCTTTTGCGTCGTATTCACGCACTATCTTAACATTCTGAGTTTTCGACTGCCTCTTTTCAGGTGATCTCTGTTTGACTGATTTCAGTTCACGAGGTTTGTCAACTTCGTCTGGTGCTTTTTTCATAACAACATCTTGTATGCTAGCGAATAATGAGTTACTGGAAATTTTAGTTTCCACCTGTTTCTCAACGCTTTTTAATGTGGCGGTGATGTCTTTGAATCTTTCTTTATCAATTTTAGTTTCCTGTTTCTTCTCGTCCACGGGACTTCTCCTATCCCGTTTCATATTCTCAAACACATTCTGTTTTAATATGTGATCGGACTTTCTTATTTTAAAATTGATCAGTGATTTTGCATCTATTTGAGGTGATTTTCGTTTCGCTTCAGCAGATTCTGTTTCTAACAGTTTGAAAACTTTGTCATCAGTATTTGTTCCAACACTAACTAGAGTTAGCTCTTCGTAATCGGCTGGTAATTGTGGTTTCTCCACCACTGGAGGTGGAATGATCTCTGTAGCTGACATCCCGACAATTTTCAACATTTCTGCGTCACTTATTAACGGTTGTAACTTAAGATTTTCTACCTTTGGTATTTTGCTCATTACAATATCTTCGTCACGTTTTCTCATAGCCTCAGCTTTCTGTTTCTTGGTATTCATTAAGATCTTTCGCGAAGCTTCTGTGATTGGATCGAATATTTTCTTAGGTGTTTCGATGGTTACCTTCTCTACATCCTTCGCACTATTTGGAGAAGTTTGTGGCGTCACAAATTTCATTTTAGATAGAATCAAAGGGCTAGCCATGTCAGGGAATATAGCTTCTGGGCTAACTTGCCCTGAACTATTGTTCGAATTTACACCCTTTCTTAACTTATATTCTTGTAAATTCAATTTCTTCTTTCTTAACGGTGGTTCGAGCTCTTTCTTTATAGCATCTTCCGCAATTTTGTTCAGTTCATCTTCGAAAAGTCTTTTTTCCGGTTTAATTGGCACCGGTTGCGGTAACTGTACATCTTGCTTATTACTAAACAGTGCCGTATAAAAATTTTCATCTTTTGTACACGGTTCTTCCTTTATCCTTACAATCTCAACGTTATTTACAGATTTATTTTTATTTACATCTACTTCTTTATTTTTTTCATGTTTCACTTTTACACTATTCAATGTACTATCACTATCAGGTGCACTAACACTAGACTTACACTTTTCTACTGGTTTATGTTTCTGAGAGTCTTTAAGATCACAGTTGTTAAGTATAACTTCAGATTTATTTTTAATAATTAACTTAATGCTACCTATTGTATTTTGACTACTCGGAAGATCAGCTGCTTTGCAAGCACTTTTCATCATCACAGAACTATTGTCATTATCTTTAAATTCATTTAAAACACTGTGGGTAGGTGAAAGTTTTTTACGACAATTCGATTGAGCCGGAGGGCGGACCGGTTCTTTTATTTTCTTTTTTATAACACTTTCATCCACACGATTGTTTATTTTTTTATTTTTGTTGTCATTCTTTTCACTTTCGTCGTCACTACTGAGATGGTAAACGACTCTTTTATCTTTGCACGACCTGTGACGGGAATTCAGTATTCTATTGTTGCTAGATAATACCTCCGGTTTAAGAAGGCTCTGTCCACCTTTCAAATTTGGTAGACTATGACGCTTTTTCGTTGAACAGTAGTCGTGATCAGAATGTACCGGACTAGGCGATCTCATTGTTGTATTTATTGTCGACGGCATCTGGAATAATGTACTAAAATAGAATGCATCCCTCTAACGTTACCTGTCGGAATGAAAAAACACTACTTACCAGAATCTGTCGCATTTTATTCTTGTTTAACTGGACGCCGGCGTCCTGCAGTCTCATACCGTTTGTTAAACTGTTTTTATTGATTTTCGTTTTTTCTTCAATTTTCACTGTGTGCTTTTTCAAGTTCATTTTCTCTGTAGCTTCGAACTGTTCTAAGAGTGAATTTAAATTGTTGGCTTCTAATACTGGTACCACAGTATCGTTACACATTTCGACATCGACAAAATCGTCAGCATCCAACTTTGGATCTACTTTTTTCTTTGATGACTTTTCTATGCAAAATTCTAAAACCTTTGAAGTTGGCAATGGTGTAGATGTTAAGCTCCTGTCAATTATTTGTGTGCTTTCTATTAAAGATCCTACGGGATTATCTATTTCCATGTCCTGATGGCTCAAATCGTCTTCGTCTTTTACAGGTTCCTTAATTTCAGTCTTGTTTGTAATAAGAAAACTATTAATGTCTTCATCTGTTAGAGTACGTGGAATATCGTCGCTTTTATTTGTGCTATCAGATTTATCTTTGTCATTATCAAAAGCAAGGTCTGATAGATCTAAATTTAAATCTTCAAAACTCAAACATGTTTTAGCATCTTCTATATCAAGGAGGCTTTGCATTGGAGATTGTGGCACAGAGCAAGATCTTTGGGTATTCTTGAACTTTACACAATATGTCATGTCTTCCAATAAATACCTTTTCAGGTCTTCAATTTTAGGAAGAACTTCTAAATCTGATTCATTTATTGATACATCTACAATATTTTCTGATTCTACAGGTGCTTCTTGAGGCTCTTTTTTTAATTTATCAATATTTTTAACAAGAAATTCGTCAACATTAGGAAGAGATTCGGGCAAATTAAGTTGCCCATTTTCAACAGGCGCCTCCATGTCTACAATCCTAGCTTTTATGAGGAAATCCTCAACATTTGGTATTTTATCCATTTTATCACTTTCTTTAATAAAATACTCATCAACATCTTTAACAACTGGTCCATCTGCGTCTAGGATGCTTTTATTTTTTAATAAATACTCATCTACATTTGTCTCTATCGGCCTTGACAATATTTCCATAACTTGCTGTCGTATATCTGGCGCATTCTCAGGTTTATAATTAACTCTGTAACTTTGATTGCTATTAGAATTTATATATTCCACATGATCTATGCCATCTTTTTCATTTATAGAATCTGGTTGATCTTTTTCATCATCTGAGGATGCTTCTATTAGATCAAGGTCAGGATTAACTGTGTACACTGTGATAACGTCATAATCGTGACCTTCAACCAAACTATCTTCAATATTAACGTCGGCTAATTGCATATTTTGATGGCTGCGTTGAATTCCTTGTACTCCCATCGAATTATCGTCTGTTTCTACATCGACGTCATCAAAATTAACTTCTTGGACCACTATATTATTTTCATCATCGTCAACATCTTCCTGGGAGCTATCCTCGTCGGACGTAGTGTCTTGACTTGATTGTGTTGTGTTCATCTGAAATTACATTTTTATAAATTCTCATTTATTGAGAAATTAGACATACTTATACTAAGATAGTTCATGACAAAACATGAAGAAAGTGCTATTAGTTGTACCATCCTACGAGAATTCAAAGTATCGAACATAATGACATATAAGCAAAAGATTATACATGTATAAAACAGTATAATTGCATATTACATGTCGAGTACGTTATTATCTCTATCTCCTTAGAATCGTCCGTTTCCATTGCCTCAGTGAAGGTGTTATACTTAAATTTAAAAAAAAATTGAGCATACCGTTTGATTAATACACCAATCTTCCCCATTACTATCGTCAGACGGGGTGCTTGCAACAAACCCGACATGTTGTCCAGCATCAAGCCGTGCATACTCCGGGCTGTTTTGATTATAACTTTCTGAGGAAGAAAGGGAATCGCTCTTGTCACGCATTATTTTGTGCCCGATCGTCCGATAACGGGCCTGATGATAAGTGTTCAGGATGTGCGATTCCATATCTGTAACGAGACATTTGAATAATTAAGTCTTAAAGTTCATGTCATTGTAATTTGAAACTGAAATGATAAGCCAAACAGTCACATAATTTCTAAAAAAGTCAGTAAAAACAATAAAACATATCAACACTATTTCTATCCTATTCTTATGTAAAGAAGTATCCTAATCCAGGACATATTTGGTTCAATATCAAATAATGTTAATAGTAGTCCATTGAACCCTTTAAACGAAGATATCGCAAGAATATAAGGAATATATCACAAAAAGGTATCTCTTTTAAAGAAAGATTACCCTTCGATTTTCTTCTCCATGGGAACCTCTATACCTGCTGAATCATCATCCTCTTACCTTTATACCACCTAAGTAGCGTCAGCACCAAATGTTTTCCTTTTCCACTCTCCCCTATCAGGTGTCATCTCAGTATTCACACCTTTTATACGTATAAACAACCTTTTCACACAATCCATCCATACCTTTTTCGGTCTTCCTGTATCTTATATCCGTCAACCATTATACACAAAACAAACCCTAATCCACTTTTCATGCTTCTTATGTTGTGAAGTATGAATTGGCTTAACTTTTACTATCGGCCGCTCGCCTGACATTGGATATCGAATTGATAATTAAAAAATTAAGATTAATAAAATGAGTAACGTAAGTGTAAAATACAAACATAAATACAAAGTGCAATTATGATATAAATTTATCTTTTAGTTTGAATATCTTTTCAACGAGCAAATTTCTCGTAAAATGTAAGCACATTTTTTGTAGAGCGTCAAATTCTCTACAATAAGATATATTGCTTTAATAATCCGTTTACTGGCTTGTAAGTTAAAGTATTCTAAAAAAATCCTGTGTTAGTTACATGAAAAACAGATAGCATGCGACCTCTAAATACTAATAATAAGAGCTCCGGCTTTCACCTACTTCTTTTCTTACTACCCTAAAGACATTTCGGTGCAGATTTTAAGAAAAAATAAGTTTTTTTTTTTTTCGAAGTGACTACGCTATTGACCTAGCAGGGTCTTAACAGCTTCACCGGACTACTAAGGCGAGCGCTTAAGGCACTCAGCCGAAGAAAAAAAAAGTCGAGACCGTCATAAGTACTGTCAAAAGAAGTGAAAACTCAAAACAATGGAATTTAAAATGTGTGCTCTTTTTACTTTTTAAATTAATTATAGTGTAAACCATATAAATTTCATAATTTATAAATTGAAATTATTATCATTAGTCTCTCTTTCACATGTATTGGCACTCCGAATAATAATTGTATACTTTTTTATACAGTTTATTAATTCATTAGACATATGATGGACTACACAGCCTCAATAGAAACTACCAGTATTAGATGTACACAGGCTCTTATACTACACGTCCCTAGTCCGACGCAAGCCGCGCAAGCGCAATACGATCTTTCTCGCTATATAGCCTATAACGACACGAAATTATAATTGTAGTCCGGTGAAGCTGTTAAGACCTAGCTAGGTGAATAGCGTAGTCAGTTCGAGAAAAATAAAGCGAATTTATAAATTTATATCCGCCTTATCTTATTATAAAATGCCGCTCAAAGCGCCTAAAGCTTTTACTTCAAAAGAAAATTGCTTTTATAATATTTTTTTTATTATCTATACTATAATAAAACTGTAGCAAGGTCAAATCTGTACATTAAATATTTTTTGAAAATTTTTATCGGGGTAGACTTTGTTATCGATATAGATGCCAAAAATAATCTTTTTACAATTTTTGTCTGTCTGTCTGTCTGTCTGTCCCTGTGAGCACGCATCACTCTGAAAGTACTGAACCGATTTTGACGAAACTTGGCACAGTGATAACTAATATTACGAGATTACATCTAGGATACTTTTTATCTCATAAAACGCAAGGGATTCTCCAGGATAAGGAGAAAGTAAAAATTTGTAGTTAATGAAATTTTTGACGGATTTTGGTAAATTTTATTGTGCTATATATAGCAGACAGATTAGCTAAAAAGATAAGCTTTTTCCCTAAGCTCTTTAAAAAAAATACCAAAAAAAAAGATCACCGGGATTCGAACCGTCTGCTCCGGCGGACCATATAATGGTCCGGTACGTTATAACTGAGCTACGGCTATATGACATTTCTATGCGTAATTATCAACCTCATATGAAAAAAATATGTGTAAACGAAAATGTCACTTATGTTGTTCATTTATTTTATTGTATAAAAAATGTTTGCTAAACAAAGGTGAAAGATTATTTCCTAAAACTTAAACCTAGATAATAGTTCATTGCATTGTAGAAGATGATTACTGGTTCTAGTGGTGTTGTTTGATTTTGATAAAATTGTTTTAAATGTTGTTGGTTTGAAGTGTTGAGTTCAGGTTTGTGAATTAAGATTAAAATAAATAGTTGAGGTGTTGCAGTTATTTTTTTTTTTGAACTGACCACGCTATTGACCTAGCAAGGTCTTAACAGCTTCACCAGCTCTGTTTGCAGTTCTTGTTGTTTTTACTAATATTATAATGAGTGGTAAAGTTTTGTTTTGAGGAATGCTTGGTCCTCTCTGGTCGATTTAAATTTCCTGTTGAAGGTTTTCCCAGTTCGTATCTCAGTAAAAAAGGTGGTTTGTATGAAAAGAAAATAAATGGAAAATTAAATTAATGATTCATACAAAATATAAATAAAGGAATTTTGTGTGTACTTTCATTATGTAGGATGAAAAGGGTCTGGGAAGCATTTTGGAATATATGTGTTGTTTTGTTTCACTTTGATGACCTACTTAGGTAATGCTGAAGATGGCTTTTTTAAAAGATTTCTCACAGTTGTGTTTGGTTCACGATTGGAAGTGCTGGTAACGTGCAATGGGTTTTGTAAGATTATTTGCGTTTAAAAATACAATTGAAACCGGTAATAACCGATTTGGTGCAGACGAAGTTGCACGGGTCAGCTAGTATGTAATATACCTATAGCGACTATATAACGTACATCACTAAGCGATTATGACATTCGAAACGTAGAAACGCCACCTGCCGCCACGTGTCCTGACGCAGCATATCGGTCCTCTCCGATGACGTCACAGCGACGGCAGAAGCTATGACGCGTTGGCGACGTAACGCATATGTGTGTTTCTTTCTAGAATCGCTCATAAACTACGCCGCATTTTGGTAATCTGCCATGACTTTATCATATACCTACTGTATTAAGTTTATCATAAAGCTCAGCGTCGAACCATGATAATTCGTTACCGAACTACGCCTTATTTAGACCAGCGGAAGTGTCGTGTGTTTAAGTGAAAATCAAGAAAGCTTATATGATGAGAACCTAATATGACCATTTATTATTTCCAATGAATACGATTTTAGATAAGTTCGATCTCAATTATCGTTATATACTAACTGTACCCGCGACTTCCTCCACGCGGGACCTTATATAAGAAAACGGGGATTAATTAAGTAATCTGAATGTATCGAGTCCATTTACTTATCTACTTTTCTCTAGTATACTCTAGTATACATAAGTAATGTCGCGTCATCATTAAAATTAGAATAAATTTTGATAGAGTCGACCGATCTTATTGTAACAAAGACTGAATGTTACTCGAGGATATCTATACTCTATACTAATATTATAAAGAGGTAAAGTTTGTGAGGTTGTAGGGGGTAATACGAGCAACAATTCGTCTGATTTGAAAAATGATTTAAGTGTTAGATAGCTCATTTATCGAGTAAGGCTATATACCATCACGCTAGGACCAAGAGCGGAGCACTAACGGAGAATGTTTCAAAATCATATTTTTCCCTTTGAGAGCTTTTACTGCGTTAGTGTTAGCCTAAAGTAACTATCACAACGCGAACGAAGTCGCGGGCAGAAGCTAGTGCTTTATAATCTTCTTGAGGTTTGGTTTTTTATATGTCAATGCGTGAACGCAGTACTTTAGCAGTAATGCGGGTCCAAACAAACCAACAGACAGACAATCATTCCTAAAAATAATTGAAATGTATTTTATTTCTTGTTCCTAGACCCCTGAATTGTCTCACAGAGACATCTAGTGTATATGCGATTTTAGATTGTTCAAAATTCAGTTCGAACTATGCACGCCTTGTGGACGATAAACTTAATAATCTCATGAGTCAACTAGATTAGTCACGCGCTTAACATGTAACCAATATGATATTATCGTGTTTTGGTTTTGACGTGAACTTAGACCGTCATTTATTATTGCTTTACCCATATTCTTTCGTTTCTTGACTGTATATTGTGCAATAGTGGAGGCATTTAGCGTAACATAGTTTCGTTATTGTTAACATGTGAGTTGAATTAAAAATAATAACATCTAACATGAGTTACGTAATGTTGCAATAAGTATCTGGAAATTTCTATCAAGCGAGACGCCATCTTGTTAGAAACTATCTAATTTCTTAATAATTATAATCTTCAAGAGTAAAGATTAGTTACGAAAGTCGAAAAAACACAGAAATCTATACATATAATAAGAATGGAAATGTAACATTATTAGATTTTTGTAAAAAAAAAAATGTTGCGGCTGTCTAGGAATAAGTAATAAAATACATTTAAAACATTTTTAGAAATGTCTGTCTGCATGAATACGCATCACAGATAAAGTACTGCGTTCATGATAAAACCTTATCAAAAAAAAACTCATAAAGCATATCTTCGAGTAACATTTAGTCTTTGTTTCATTAAAATCAGTACGGTCTATCAAAAGTTATTGTACTTTTAATGAGGACGCGAATTAAGTACGAGAGAAAAGTATACAAATTACTTTATTAGTCATTGTTTTGTGTACATCAGGTTCCGCGCGGACGACGTCGCGGGCAGAGCTAGTTGCTGAATAAATAATTGTTGCTGAGTAAATGTCATTTTGTTTCATTAGATCCATCCATCCGTCTCCTTCCTATGACATGGGATCCTACAAGCGTAACGTGAAGAGACGTTTACGCAGGGCGGCATGATAACGGTAACCGGCGATGGATAGTTTGTCTCTCGGTGGTCGACATTGTTCCTAAATTGTACCATGCTTACCATCAGGCATAGTGGAGTCACTTCACCGTGCTACAATAAAAAAGAAAAGGGAAGATTTGTCTCATTTTTTTCGTTAGTACACTCGTATAATGCCCCGGCAACGACAACGACAGCAAGCAACTAGACTTTAATAAATACACAGTTTTTTTTTTAGTTTTTGGTGTATCTACTATTACGTGCCACACTTAGGTGCTAATGTAATGTGAATAGATTTTAGATGCTTCACTATTCACGGCTAAAATTTTTTTACAAACATTGGCTGCAGTTAACCAATCATTTTGTGGAATATATAATTTCCAAATGCTTCATTTGTCGTATACAATTTTTATAGAAATTACAACAACAAAAAAAACATTTTCAACTACAATCAAATACGTGACAAATGTAGGAACGAACGAAAACGTAACCCCAATCTTTTGTAATGTGTAAAACAGTGTAATATTGTGTAAAAATTGATAATTTACTAAAGCAATAGAAGTAATAAGTTTACATAATTATCGTACAACATTAACCTCTGTTCCATACAAGCGCGAAATACCGGACGGAATTTGAGAAATTCGCGTGCAACCCTCACACGGAGCAAGACGACAATTGTTCAAGACAATCGCGAAATACCAACTATTTTCGGAAATTCGCGTGCAATCGTTACACGAAGTAACGCTACAATTGGAAATCAAAATCAAAAGTACTTTATTCAATTTAGGCCCTGAGAAGGTGCTTATGAACGCCAAAGCTACCACCGGTTCGGAAAACAATCCAGTCATCGAGTAGAACCGGCAAGAAACTCGATCTGGTTTATCTAATCATGATATCATTACATAGTATAAAACAAAGTCCCCCACCGCGTCTGTCTGTCTGTATGTTCGTGATAAACTCAAAAACTACTGAACGGATTTTTATATGGTTTCACCGGTGGATAAAGTGATTGATGAGGAACATTTTAGTATATAATTTGTCAATGATTTTGTCATAATCAGGGCGGGACAACGTCTGCCGGGCCCGCTAGTATATTTATACAAAACATGGTTACACATTCCTTTTTAGTGAATGCACAGAGAGTGACGTCGTATTCAGACGTCACCATTGTTCACGTATTGATCCAGACAGACATTAAAACCCGCTTGACATGGTGCTTGAACCCACTATCCGGCAAATCGGTAATGTGCTTTGAGACTTTGTTATAAAACCCAGCATTATTACCTAAAAAACTGTTTTTGGTCTTAGTGAGGCTGAAACATGTAATGATCAATTTGTTGCTGTTTCTAAAAAGAGAGAAAGAAAAAAATACTTTACTTACTTTAGAAGGACTAAGTGAACACACAGGCAGACACGAAAAGGGGCTTTTAGTAATACTTACTAGTACTCCTGCCCGCTTTGTTGAACATTAAAAATGGCAAAGGTTCATTCGTCAAAAAATAGATAGTCTAGAACCATCTACGAAGAACTGCGCAACGAATGCTCATAGTCCTATGCCGATACATTCAGTTATTTTGCCATGACTGGCTCTCAAATGTACTGTATTATTTGTTGTATAAATGATTTATAGCTAAGAGCAACATCTGACCTGTCGGACAGATCCTCTCGTATCTCTTCCACTAGAAACAACCCATGAGACTAAAATCTTACGTGCAATAACATACTTGGCGCTATTCTTGGCACATATAAATGTGTCTATTTACTTTACTATCACTGAACCAAGGTTACTGATGATAATTAGAATTGGAACGGATCCCAACATTATCTCTTGTTCCTCAAGTTCAAGCTCAGGAGATAACAATATTACATATTCCTATTGATGTAACTTTACTGCGTAGATAAATGTAAAATCAAGTCGTTTTTTTTCCACAAAATATAGCATCCGTAACCCATTTTTCCAACTAATATTATAAGCGAGAAAATGTGTTTGTTTGTTATGCTTATGCAACTTAATCGATAATCATTTTGGACACACGTCACCAACATATTTTTATTTTATTTTTTTGTTTTAAATTCTTAGGGAAACTTACAGCTTGACAAAAGAAAATACATTACATGTTTAAACATAAACGATGGCCATTTACAAGTTTCCGCATCTATAAGAAAATTTTCATTTTCCTTAAGAAAGTATGATCCGAATAAGGAAATTAAGAATCAAAAAAGCTGGAATTAAGAACGCATTTAAGTTTCTGAACACTTGTGTTAAACAGATCTACGTTCAGATCACTAACTAATTTGTTAACACTGTTACTAACTCTAATTATGTACGAATTTTGCCTGTAGGTCGCCTTAATAACCGGGTTATAAAGTATACTATGGTTTATATAAAGGACATAGGGTATCAAAACACAAGTAGAGTACCTATAAAATAGATACTAAATCCTACATTAATGCGAGTGAAGTCGCAAGCAAAAGCTCGTAGTAAACAGTCTTAGCATCCTACAGTTTATCCTAGAACTTTTTAAGGGTCGCCCATATCGCCAATTATTGTAATATTACACAACAGCTTAAGTTATCTACACATATAATAAAAATGAAGTGTCTGTATGTAATATCAAAAATTTTTTTTTATTAATTGGGTATGAAAGTATACACGATACTGATAACAAAAATGCAATTTTTCAAATTTTTGTCGGTTTGTCCCGGATAATCTCCGAAACGGCTGGATCGATCTTGACGGGAACTGAACATTTAACTGGCAGATAGCTGAAATTACAGCGAGGTACTTAGGCTACTCTAAATTAGACTAGCTGTTAACCGCGGCTCCGTTCGCAATGCTATCTCCAAAACGGTTGGACCGATTTTCAAGGGACTGTGACTGGCAGATAGCGGACATTATAAAAATGAATTTAGTCTATTTTAATTTAGACTACCTGTTAATCATGGCTTCGCCCGCACTGCTATACGCGCTATACTATGCTATGCTATACTGCTATATGCTGCATAAACGTATTACTTATTGACAATATGAGCATATTATGTGTGCATATTATTATTATGCGTGTCGTAGATACAATTGTTTTAAGAGCATTTCTATAATTGTACATGGTCTCACAATTTTATATTTATTTAACACAATTTAAAAAAACGCGTTCGGAGCTGCAGGTACAGCTAATCTATACATATAATAAGAATGTAAATCTAACATGTCTGCACTTATTAGATTTTTGTGAAAAAACTGTTGCAAAATTATTACAAATAACACAAGATTATGAATAAAATATTAATGTCACTACACGACAGGCTAAGATCCCGCCAAAAATTCCAACTAAATAGTTAATTAAAACAATGAATGTACCTTCCAATAAAGAATCCTCTTTTTTGTACCTGTGTTAGGCCAAATTTCACCATTCGACAGCCGTTTTGCGGTCATTTAAAACATAAAAGCGAACCAAACGGGTGTAACAAACCGCATTAAAAACAGAAAGTGTAAACGATAGATACATTATATGTCTGGTTATAAATATTAGAATATCATTTTATTTCCAATAAATAAATACACTGCCGCTCACGTGGTAATTTCTAAAATCCAAAAGCAACACTGATCGCTCAAGAGAAGATTATGAATGCCTTTCAACAGTTTATTTATGTCATTCTCGACAAAAATAAGGTTTTCTTTATATATATGTTTATATATTATAGGGGGCAAACGAACAGGCGGATCACTTGTTGGTAAGTGACCACCACCGTCCATAGACACTAACAACACCAAGGGAGTCGTAAGTGGAATGCCGGCCTTTTAAAGGAGGTGGGCCTCCGGCGCTCTCACTGACCAAACGAAACGCAACAATGCAAGCACTATTACTACACGTCGGTTTTGATAATCTATATTGTTACCAAGAGATAGTGGACTTTTCTCACTATCTATCTAGTATGTAAACTTTTCCATGCGGTCTAGACTGCAATGGTATAATTTAACAGACTAAGTAACTTAATATCGGTAACAGGATTAATATTATAAGTGCGTATTCGGAGTTTTTGACGGGATTTTGGTCTGTCATGTAGAGACATTAATATTTTATTCATAATCTTGTATTACTCTATATTATGTAAAATTGGTGGTGTTTTATGTAATATAGTTTGTTTATTGTGCATAAGTGAAGTGAATGGAAAGTAATACCATGGACCATGAATTCTGAGATGCCACAAAAACTCCATGGAAAATTCTAACAAGATGGCCACCATCTTGTTAGTTCATTGAAATTATATTAAGAAACTTGTAATATCGATACTCACTTGACAATGGCAGTAATAGTCTACTAGAAGACTGGTTGCCAAAAATTAAATGGAAGAAGAACTTCTAATACTAATAACTACTCGACAATGGCAGTAATAATGTAATAGATTGGTTGCCAAAAATAAAGTTAAAAAGTGCGTATACGAGTGCTTGTTTGTTACCTTTACGCGCCTTAACCGCTCAACCGGTCGGCACGAAATGCTTAAAAAAATTATTAGGGGTACAGAAAAGGACATAGGATACCTTTCACCCAGAAAGCACACGAAGAAGACGAGCGAAGAAGCGTGCAAAAGTCAGTATTATAAATGCGAATATGAGTTTGTCTGTTTGTTACCAACCGAACGTCAAGAAATATTACATACAAGTTATCAGTAGTTGTTGGCGACGCAGCAGAATCGTGAACATTTGTTGGCATGCACATACTGTATCGGTCTGACGCCATATAGTGCATTGTGAGGACAATTTTAGTGTACCAAATTTTTAGCATTAATTTGCGTGTTTTATGTAAAAATTATTTAAGATATTGAAGAAATTGTATTATATTAATTGGTTTTAATATAAAAAGCATATGTAGGAATAAAAATTAGGGTAAAATATCGAAAATTGTAAAAGTAAACATTCATGAAGCGTAATACGTAAAGTGTCAAAATTTATGTTAATTTTATGTGAAATATGTTTAAAACGATATATAATCGAAATATGTAACATTTATGTGCAATTAAATTACTGAGAAAGGCGAAAAATGGACTAAGTAAAAATTGTAAAACCGAAATTCTTGCGTAAAAATGTATATTTTTTGTGTATAACTTTTTAGTTATTTACGGTAGAATTTAGATAATTATATAGAGCCTTTTTAGACAAATTTAGTGGTATATAAAACATGTAGGTTACAAGTATAGTTAATTAAATATTTAGTAAAATATCATAAATTGATAATGAAAATAAGGAGTTGAAATGTAAAAAATTGTTGGAGTCACCGCGGCTCTCATTACGGTATACCCTCGAACTACTTAAGCTCGTCGGGGACCCCGTCAATTGGTGGCAGGTTCATAGCAATCTGACCATCTACAACAGAGTTTCAATCGTGAGTCTTCGAGCGCCTTCAAGAGTCTTCAGGAAGATCTTCGGGAAGCTCATCGTGGTTCATCGTTCGCCGTGGTTCGGCGAGTTCAAGCCGTCGCTACGCATCGAAGCGTTGCCTCTATCCGGGAAGAACCGTCGCGTTTCAGTCTGATCCGCTGCTACTGGCCTGCCTAATCTGCGACATGTACCCGAGTACAGAGACCGCTGTATCCGCCGAGCGATCGTATAGTTCTAAGTACGATTGTAAGTGTAAAATCGTGTGTGAAATAAATTCCCCTAAGGTGAACGTGCAGTTTGGTGTTGCCCGCCAGCGTACCGGATCCTTTCCCCTTATCTCTCACTACCCTTCCTCTCTCCCTACTCTCCTACCCCTCCTACCCCCTAGCACCTGTGACTGGGCCCGGTCGTGGGTGCCCCGAGGGTCCCGTACCTTTTAGTGGTATAAAATAGAACATAGGGTTACATTTCGTGTAGAAAAAAAATTTAACCCAGGATTAGATCAAATATAACTAAGGGGTCGAGATCATAAGCTAGTTATGAATAAATAATATTCAAAGACAAGTCAACAAGAGCGTAGTCACAGGGAGTATCGATATCCAATATTGAACGTACGTACCGCCGCCATAAAGGCAATAATCTCAATTAAAAATCCGAAGTATAATAATGAAGTAAAGTAATAATAATAGTTGCTCACATCTAAATCGATTTTTAATATCTATCTACTCATATAATAATAATGTTAATGTAACGTATCGTTACATTTTCCAGTTTCGTAAAAAAAATTGTTGCTGGTGTCAAGGAATAAGTAACAGTATAAATACATTTCAATCGTTTTTAGAAATGTCTGTCTATCTGTCTGTTTGTAGGATCACGCATCACTGCTGTAGTACTGGGTTTACAATAAAACCTCACTACGAAAATTATAAAGCATATCGTCCAGAATAACTTAGTCGTTGTTCCATTAAAATTAGTCCACTCTATCAAAAGTTATTGAAATTCGAATGACGGCTCGAGTAAAGTACGAGAGAAGAATAGTAATGTATACTAATATTATATATTTAATATATAATATTATATATTATATAAGGGTTTGTTCGGTTGAACTACTGGTCCTATTTGAAAAATTATTTCAGTATTAGATAAGTCATTTATCGAGGAAGGCTATAAGACTAACATAACACTAAGACCAATAGGAGCGGATCAACAATGAATAATGATTCAAAATCGGTTTTTTTTTCTTCTGAGACCTGCCGCTGCGTCTTAGAATGTCAAAGTAACTATTCCACGCGAACAAAGTCGCCGGCAGAAGCTAGTTATTGATAAAATAATAGAAATCAGAAAAGAGGTGTGGACTAAGAGTTTGCAGAATTAAAAAAAATGTACAACCTCGGCGTGTGGCATAACTGAGAGGCCATAAAAGAAAAAAAAATAAACTACAATTTATTAAATAAAAGGTATTGAAAAATATAAGA
Organism: Antheraea yamamai; assembly: GCA_036509395.1. Classification (NCBI taxonomy): domain Eukaryota; kingdom Metazoa; phylum Arthropoda; class Insecta; order Lepidoptera; family Saturniidae; genus Antheraea; species Antheraea yamamai. The sequence goes on along the minus strand of AP028449.1, from coordinate 2,893,566 downwards.
CTAGGTATTTGTGAAATTGCGAACATTTGTTCAGGTGCACATCTCTCCTCTATTCAACATGAATGCGAAATACACAATGTACATATATAGTATAAGATGCATGAAACATTTCTTCATATAACCCATATCACCTTAATTTTATCACTATTAACAATGTTTTATAGACAGAATTTTTTTTGGTTTCGCAGAAAGTTATTTGGAATTAGTAATATAAAGGGAGAGAGGGGTGATCGCAATTTTATAGAAGTCACTTCTCTTTCCTTTGACGCATTGCATGAGCATTATATAAAAAGTCACCAAGATTTAGATGCAAGTCGTATTAATTTCAAAGTCCGTTAAATGCCTTGAGATTAATGATCACATGTTTGACAAAATTATCGAACGATTCGGTGCAGACTCCTTCTACATCAAGCCCTAAATATCGAATGGACATATTCGAAGATTGTCACCAAAAAACACCGAAATAACTCGGAATCTACTTCAACCCCTCGGCTGATTTTTAAGATCCCAGATCTCAAAATGGCGGATCGATCAAATACCTCACCAATTTAATCTTTACATAGTATAAAATAAAGTAAATTTTCAAAAAAAAGTATTAACCGACTTCAATATCAGTCAAAAACCTATAAGGCACTAAAAAGCGGAAAATAAATAGTTTATCAAATTAACCAAATTAAATAAAACATATGAATATGTGTGCTACCTAGAGATTTATTGGAAGTCGGTGCGAACCATTTTTAGTGTACATAAATATATTTTACTAGCAGTGCCCGCGAACTCCGTTCCGCCTGAAGTATATTAAAATATGCGCATTTTTGCGGTATGGTATCTATCGGTATGGTATGCGATATGGTTTCAATTGGTTGTACAATAAGTAACGTTTGGTACGAACGCAACCTTATCAATAATCCGCGATAGTTTCTACCATCAACTCGGCTACCATCGCTTCACACATAATACACCTTAAGTAATGTAATTACAATGCTTGCGTCATGTTGCAACACAGCAACGACCATAAGCACAATAGGCTCCTAAGAATTGAAGAGTTTTTTTTTATAATATTGGTGGCAAACGAACATACGGGTCACCTGATGGTAAGTGATCACGGCCGCCCATGGACACCTGCGACACGAGAGGAAACACAGATGCGTTGCCGGCCCTTAAGCAAGGAGTAGGCTCGTTTCATTAAAGTTTTCTTACTTTGTCACGGATCCCATGATCAGAACCTAACCAAATTCTCATCAAACTACTCTTGAAGTACGTCCTTTCCAATAAAAAATGAATCATCGAAATCGGTTAGCGTGATATTGAGTTATTCGCCTATTTGTCGTTTACATAATTAACCTGTTAACCGGGCAAGACGTATAAATGCGTCAGGCGTAAACAATATCGATTACGGGTAGGACATATGAATACGTCCTCAAAAATTAATGTGCGCCCTGGAACGGAAGGAACGTGTATTTCCGATCAACTATGATATTACGTCATCCATGCGTGTCTCGACATGAATTGATTATTGAATTGATCTGATTCTATACGCATAGAATCAGAACAATTTCTCTATTGTGAATCACTCACAGACGTGTTTTGTGTGACCAGTGACAGGTACATATTTACACTTATTTTATTTATCTATTTTAATTAAATGCTTACAAGAACATACAATAACTATAAAAATATTTCTATTTTATGTTATTTTTATTTCATATCTTTTTATAAAATTTTTTTTAGTGCTCATCAAAATGAATGAGAGCGATATCAGTGATGATGATGTATGTTTCAATGTACCGGCAAGTAAAAGAAGGAGACGCATTATGAGTTCATACATTTCATATAATTATCATTCATATATTCAATAGTTTATCATTCATTTTATGAATAAATTAAAATATAGAAATATGAAATGACGGTCTCCGGGCGTGACGTATTGACATGTCCTAGCGAAACAATACGCGCCCGGTACATGTTGCATAATTTGAACGAGAACTCCCCGGTTAACAGGTTAATGCAAATTTAAAACTTATACGGTTTTGCACTGGATGCCGTTGTCGGAACTGGACCAAATTGAAATGGGACCACACGGGAAGTACCAGCTTACAAATAAAAAAAGAATAATCAAAATCGGTTCACCCAGTACAAAGTTATGAGGTAACAAACATAAAAAAAAAACAGTCGAATTGATAACCTCCTTTTTTTGAAGTCGGTTAATGAAGTCGTTTCCGCTGTCTGTTTCCTTAGATCTTTTAAACTATTCAACGGATTTTAATACAGTTTTGAATAATAGATAGAGTGATTCAAAAGGAAGGTTTATATGTATAATACATACATATTATAGTACAAAAAAGCCGAAAAATTCAAAGATTTGTAACATACTTTTGTCCGCTTAAATCGCAAACGCTATACCTTACGAGATAGATCAAATTAATGTACTACGGAATTGTATATCTTAATAAATAATAGTTTAAAAAAACTAAAAAAAACACGCGTTCATAAAAAATCCAACTAAAAAACAGAAAATAAAATTTAATAAATTTGGATTAAGAATAGTGTAAATTAGAAATAAATGTATATTTTTGTAAAAAGTGACAAAAAAATGATAAAAATACTGATATCTGGAGGTGCTCATATTAACAGTGACGCATCGCATGTTTTTTTTTACAACTATTATTTATTTTTCATTTTTTAGTTAAATTTTTTTAACTTTTTTTTCGGATTATTGCATTGTCATCGACCTTTGACAGGCGTGCAAAGTTTGAATTAAATCTGATCGTTCTAATTAGGACAAAATCGAGCTCAAAGGGGTCGGTTACAAACATACATACATACAGGTGAAGCTAATAAAAGCGTGATAAAAATATTGATATATTAGTTCGCGATGGTATACATATATTTATCTCTAAAGGGTAATCCATAGTCACCATTTTTATCTTTTTACAAAAATAATTATGCGTTATTTACCAAGCTATTTTATATAATACAGTATTATTCCTTATCCAATTAAAAACATTACATACGTTGGACATGTCATGTAGATCAAAACTGCCCTTAAAAGTATTTCATTAAAATGGATATCTAATATCCTATATGCTAACAGTCTGTTGACCAGCGCATCATAAGCTCTACATTCGTTTCTATGGATCTTAAACCTTTATAATTTTGGACAGTCCTGGAGTTAATAAATTCGTAATACGGACTGATTTCAATCGATGGTTCTAGAAGCATTACATTTTCGACGAGTGCTATTAATAGAACGTAAATTATTAGACATTTTAACACTTTATTATTGGGCACTGAGAAGTCTTATATAGCAGAAGGATACCACTAATTATATATGGTAACATTGGCTACGTATGTATACGTATAGAACAAAGATCTGCCTGCGGTTTCGCTCGCGTTAAACTAGACTCAACCTATCCTACTGAAATAGTACTTTTTGTATGAAAGATACCTTATATCCTTTTATATACACCTGCCAACGTGTATACGAAATTTCATAATAATCTGTTGAGTAGTTTAAGGAGTTAAAGTGTAATAAACAAACTTACTCATTTTCGCATATATAACACTAGCTTCTACCCGCGACCTTGTCCGCTTGAAATAGTTACCGTTTACGCAGCGGATGCTATCAAAAGGGATAAAAAAAAACGATTTCGAACATTCTTTATCGGTGCTCCGCTCCTATTGGTCTTAGAGTGACCAAATAAATGAGCTATCAAACACTGAAAGATTAGTAATTAGATATCCGGTTAAGGAAAAAAAAAAAATTAAAAATAAAGAGAAATAAGAAGAGGGGGGGAAACAACTTGTAAAAAAAACGGCTTAATTTTACATTTTTCAAGTGTCTACCACACTAGTAAAGTTACATCAATAGGAATATGTGATATTGTTATCTCGTGAGCTTGAACTTGACAAATAAGAGATAATGTTAGGATCCGTTCCAATTCAAATTATCATCGGTAACCTAGGTTCATCGATAGAAAAGAAAATACACACATCTATATGACTTCAAATGCTTGAATTACTTTGTAGACTACCTGTGCCCGCGACTTCGTCCGCGTGGATCGTCTTTCCTTTACGGTGTCTTAGATATTATTTATAGATTAATATCCTATTTTTGTGAGAATTGTATTTACTTAGTTACTCTTTTCTCGTACTTATCTCGACACTTCATCGAAATTACAATAACCTTTGACAGAGTAGACCAATTTTAATAAAACACATACAAAATGTTACTCGAGCATATCTACATATACTATAATATTATAAAGAGATAAAGTCTGAGTTTGTGACGTTGTAGGGGGTAATCTCAGAAATTACTGGTCCGATTTGAAAAATTCTTTCAGTTCTATATAGCTTATTTATCATAGAATCAGAAATCACGCTAAGACCAATAGGAGCGGAGCATCAATGAAAAATATTTCAAAATCGGGTTTTTTTCCTCTTAAGAGCTTCCGCTGCGTGTTAGCGTTAGCCCAAAGCGCTATTCCACGCGACCGAAGTCACGGGCAGAGGCTAGTGCTTTATAATTTTCTTGGTGAGGTTTTATCGTGAACGCAATACTTTACGCAGTGATACGTGTTCAAACAAACGGAGACAGACAGACAGACATTTCAAAAAATTATTCAAATGTACATTATTACTTATTTCTGGACACTTGCAACAATATTTTTCACAAAAATCTACGAAGTACAGACGTTCTTCTGACAGACGTTAGACTTACATTCTTATTATACGTATAGAATAGAATAGATTACGGATTAATAACATTTTATGAAAAAATATTTGTAAGAGTTACAGAGAGACTGCATAGTTTAAATCGATGATTTTAGAAGCGTTACACATATAGTCTTTATTTTTATTTTTTAGTCTTAATTTATTATTTCAATTCAAAAGGAGATCTGACCAAAATACAGGCCGAAAAATCTATAGGCTGTCAAAAATAATATGTCAATGTGAACGTCAAAACGGACATGGTATTTTGAACAAAAAAAAAATACAGAAAATCTAATCAAATAATACAAAAAAAAAGTTATTCGCTACTGATGTCGATGGGCTGTGAAGGTAAGTAAGTAATTTTATACACATTTGATACAAAGTATAAAGAATTAAGTACAATTTAGACAACCCATTTATGAAAATATTAAATCCCTTACACTAGCGCAACAGGCAGACGTTGTCCCGCCCTGATAAAAAAAAAATCTTGACAAATTATATACCAAAATGTTCCTCATGAATCACTTTATCCATTGGTGAAAACCGCTTGAAAATCCGTTCAGTAGTTTTTGAGTTTATCACGAACAGACAGACACACGCGGTAAGGGAATTCGTTTTATACTATGTAACTAAATGTAATAAATAATGATAGTATAAAACAAAGTCCTCTGCTGCATCTGTTTGTCTGTTTGTTACTGTATTAATACACAAGTACCTATCGAATTAAAGACCACAATAAATCTACCAAATATGTGTCTTTTAGCATTATGCTTGTAAAAGGTAGTACATATATTCACATCTTTACAGGAGGCACTATCCTAACTAATATCATAAATACTGAAATGAGTTTGTTTATTATTTTATTTATAACAAAACCATGCCTTAACTACTCAACCGATCGTCAAAAAGTTTCGCATACAAAATGTTAGAAGTACAACAAACGGATATACCTATTATCAAGAAAAAGTATTGTTCCTGACGGAAAGGAAAGTCAAGTTTACATAAACATTACCAAAGCTGCAGATAAAAACTAAAGCTTTAAAAAACTATGTATCTAAAGTATGAATATGTAGCTTAGCTCAGTCGCGAATTGCATGAGTCAGGCAACAGCCCAAGCCGAGGTGTGCCGTGCACCCTTGAGCTAGTTGTCAAATAAAATCGGCTGAGTGCCTTAAGCGCTCGCCTTAGTAGCCCGGTGAAGCTGTCAAAACCTTGCTAGATTAATAGCGTAATCAGTTCGAGAAAAAAAAAAGTAAAAACTTAACAGCTTTAAAAGCTACTAACAATAATATATAGTATCATTCTTCTAAATTTTTACCCCTACACATTAATGTTACTTTAAAAACCATATTATTTGAAAAAACAAATGTAGACACACACACAGAATGGATTAGTATGTCCAATAATTTATACTACCCATAGAAAAATACGTGAAAATCTAACCTATACTAATAACTGCCCACGACTTTGTCCATGTTCATTTACAATGCAAACCTTAATAACATACAGCCTAGTGGTCAGTAGTTCAATGGAGCTGTTAAGGCCTTGCTAGGCGAATAGTGTAGTCAGTTCACAAAAAAAAAATACAGCCTAGTACCAGTACTCACACAAAATCACTAACAATGTTTTTGGAAAAACGTATTCAGGTTTATCAGCTCACAGGAAACCACATTTAAGCTGATGGCTATTAAGCTATGGATTATTATTATTAATTTGTTTTATTCTAATTATTTGCATACCACATCATGAGCGATTATTACTTAACAATAAGATCATAAACATTCCACATTTAAACCTGCATCTCTTAAAACATACTGAACCCATTTAATTACACTTTTCAGATAAATATAGTACCGAACCTAAAGAAAAACGTAGATTATGATTAAGCATAATGCTTTTCAACAAGATCTAAGCAGTTATGATAGTCACACACAAGTGTATGTATGAGCATCAATTAATTTAAGAAAAATATAATTAATTTTCTATTTATGAACTTGTTATCATAAATGTTCTCTATGGTCTTTATTATTAATAATGTATATCTACCTATGCACTATGGTTTATTTCCTTGTTTAATTGTTCCTACCCTCAGCTCTTGCATGTTCTAAATCAATCAAAACATTAGCACTATTACGGTTATTTTCTGGCCCACACTTTAAATGGTAAAAGCACTGCTTCTAATGAGAGAGAGACGAACTTCTTAGCCTTCCATGGATTCACGGGGGGGGTGCGGGGTCCATTGTGTGTGGGAGGGAGAAACTCTGAGGAATTCCGAGGTAATGCCAAGGGGGGAATAATAAAACATAACAGTATATAAAATATTCTGTAATTTTTCACAATAGTAAGTGATAAAAAATGCAGTATTCCTGAGATAAATCAAATGTACAATAACACAAACCAAGACATGAGCAACAGTTAGTTATAGGATATTATAATTTATCTGCTTCTACAATGAAATATTTAATCTCTTTGATACTACAAATTATTACATAACAACATTTTCTATATCTAATCAAGTTATATGTAATGATCCTCTATTGTAATCAGACTTCTTAAATATTTTAAGACTTTCGCTAGTTATAAGATCCACCTTTTTTACATAGCATATGTTTCAATATCTAGTACTAGCTGACCTAGTGCCTACTTTGTTGGGCGGTAAATATTTATAAAAAACTACTTTTTGTGACTTACATATAATAGTTCGACATATGCTGACTTTTTTGTAGGCATTGTCAAGCTCTACAACTTTTCTCTAGAACCTGAATCATATATCTTTCATTATTAAGGCAGGTTGTAAGAAATGTTTTTGTTCAACCATTTTTTCAGACTGCAAGTCTTTTCATTTTTCGAGTTAATATATAAACTATGAATTATGATTTATTTAAGTTTATTTGTTTCAAACCTTCTCAAATGGGTAATTGTTTCATATTATAAGCTAGTCTGGTGATTTTAGTGTTCCAAAACATGTTATAACTTTCTAGTGAATTTTTATAATTTCTCAGAACAATTGTTTCATTTCATTATTTCTTATTTACCTGTGGACAATAACTAAAATGTTATTAGCTTCCAATATTTTGCACCATTATTGCACAGTATTGCGTCAAAAGATGCAATATATTAATAAAAACCAAAAACCATTTTATTAGGAAATCCCATCAAAAGCCCTGCTCAAAGCATCAAAATCCACAACCGCTGCTGTTTTTGCCTGACTGTAATGCATTTTGTATATATACCTATATCATTTACTAAAATATATTGTAGAATTTATTTACCCTACAACCATTATAACCATTGGAGACAGAAATAAATGTAAAACTCTTGCCACAAATCTTTATATAATTACTAACCTAACTGGTGATATATTTAATATACAGTCATCACCAATCTTTCTGACTTCTCTGAATGTAGCAGTAAGTTACGACTTGCACATAGCACTATTCATAGTTTATTTTCTGACCTACATTTCAAATTGTAATTGCACTGTTTCTAATGGGTATAACATGATGTATAATAGCCTGTAATTTTTCTTAGTAAATACATTCATCATCTTCTTACCTTATCCCACCTATGTAGGGTCGGCATAACATATTTTCCTTTTCCACTCTCGCCTTTTAGATGTCATCTCAGTATTCACATCTTTTACACACATATCTATTTTCACACAATCCATCCAAACTTTTTTCGGTCTTCCTCTACTCTTATATCCATCAACCATCGTACTCAAAGCTTTTCTAGTTACATGGTCTTCATCTCTCCTCACAACATGCCCATACCATACTAACCTATTACTCCTTAACTTCTCTGTCACTGGTGCTATTTTCGAACTTCCTGTTGATATATTCATTCCTAATTTTATCCATTCTAGTTACACCACAAATCCGCCTTAACATTCGCATCTCTGCCACATGTAGTTTTCTCTCATCCGTCTCTCTCGTCGCCCGGCACTCAGATGCGTACAACATGACTGGTCTTATAATAGTTTTATACACCTTCCCCTTGAGTTTCTCAGTAAATACACTGTACAAGGTAGCAAAAAAGTTTCAAATCCAACTAATAGTGCTAGAGAATTGAAAACAGTGTTAAAATTAAAATATTACTATACAAATAAAAAATTGGTATTTATCTATTCTTAACTTATTTTGACCACTACATGTAACACATACTTATACCAAAATTAGTGTTCTGCATATCTATATTCCAAGCATCAATAAGTTTGATGAGGATAGTAAGTCAGCAATTAAATATTATGTTTATCTAAAATAATATTATAAAGAGGTAGAGTTTGCGAATTTATGAGTTTGTGACATTGTAGGAGGTGATCTCAGGAACTACTGGTCCGATAAAAAAAAATATTTCATTCTTATGTAACTCATTTATCGAGGAAGGTTATAGGCTATATATCATTATGCTCAAACCAATAGGAGTGGAGCACCAATGAAGAGTGTTTCAAAAATAGGGTTTTTTTCCTCTTGAGAGCTTCCGCTGCATGTTAGCATTAGCCCAAAGTAACTATTCCACGTGGACAAAGTCAAAGGCAGAGGCTAGTTATAGATACTTTACTTAAGTTAATCTAGACAGGTGTTTATCTATTTTCTTCAAGACACAGACTGAAACTCTGTCACCCTGATGTTACATACACAAGTCAGCTGCATTTGTTTTTCTTTTATCCAAAAGCATGATTAGGATTATATAAAAGAAAAGAGCTATTTATCCCACAAATTTTAATAAACACTCGGAAAGAAGATAGTTACACTACGTTTTGCTGTTTTGCAGACAAATATATCAAATCCATAAACACGCCAATGTTATTTACTTATTTTGTTTTGAATAACGAATGCAACCCAATCTTTTATATATAAATTTCTTCCATATGTGTATGTCACTGAACTACTCCTAAACAGCTGGACCGATTTTGATGAAATTTTGTGTGCTTGTTCCAGTGGATCCGAGAATGGTTTCGATTCATAATTGTACTCGGTAGGTGGCGCTTTGGTTGAATTTTTGATAAAAAAACAAATATTACCAAGGCAGGACAACGTCCGCCTGGCCCGCCAGTATGAGTATAATACACAATATTTTCCTGATATCAAATGTATGTAATGAAGTACACAAATAGTAATTCATAGGAAACAGGAAAATAAGGCAAAACATTGTACTTTTCAATATTTATAGATTTACCAGACAAATATAACTCTGTAAGAGCATCTTTTGTGTTTTTTTTTGATAGCCATTAAAGCCAAATACAAAGTTCTACATAAATATAATTTTAAGCTTATACAATTGAATAATATTATCTAGGAAAGTATTAAATTACAAGAAAAAATTACAATTACAGAAGACATATTATATAGAATACTAGTGGGCATGGCGGATGTCGCCCCATCCTGATAATAAAAGAAAAACCATGACACATTATATACCTAAACCTTCCTCAGGAAACACTTTATATACTTTTACTTTATTGTTACTATTTCTTTTTGAATATTTTTATTTTTACTTTATTTATGTTGTCCGGTGAAGCTGTTAAGACCTTTGCTAGATCAATAGCGTAGTCAGTTTGAAAAAACAAAAAAACAACTTTATGTATTGGTGAAGACCACATGAAAATCAGTTCAGTAATTTTTGAGTTTATCACATACAGACAGACGTGGCAGAGGCCTTTGTTTTATAATATTCAGTGATAAAAATAATCATCATTCCGAACATAGCTTTCTATCAATTTCTATCAATACAAGGTTTCAACATTAACATTGACCAGATTAAGTGCGATAGTTGATACATTGAGATATATAAACACTGTGAATATTTATCTATAAATCAACTGATTTATTGTAATATATAATAATAGAAGTGTGCAGTATTAAAAACACTGTAATGATATGTTGTTTACATTAAATGTGTTTTTTCAATAGATTTATGTGTTTATATTTACTACTAGCTTTTGCCTGCGATTTCGTCTGCTGGGAATAGCTACTTTGAGCTAACAATAACATGCAGCAGAAACTCTCAAAAGGAAATAAAAACCCGATTTTGAAACATTCTTCATTAGTGCTCCAATCCTATTGGTCTTAGTGTGCTGATATATAGCCTATAGCCTTCTCTGATAAATGAACTATCTAACACTGAAATAATTTTTGAAATTGGACCAATAGTTTCTGAGATTACCCCCTACAACCTCACAAACTTTACCTCTTTATAATATTAGTATAGATAAATACATATTTTATGTTGTTCAGACTTTTCTTTTTTAATTCTATGGAAAAAAGGGTTATGCTTAACTTTTTAAAATAAATTTGCATTTAGTAATTTAAAAAAATATACTTAGAAATATTTAATATTAACTTTGCATATTTATGTTTATTTACAACATAAGTAAACATCCCTAGCTCCTAAACTGACCGATTATGATACACGATCTTTTTATCATCGGCTACGACGGTAACGCTACGATATGGAGACACGAGATAACAACAAAAATAATCCATCATTTTGCCATGTGTGAAAGTCACGTGATATTACGTTATCCGTACCTTCCAGATCAAAATACAGCTATAAAGTTCGTAACGAGACGCTCACCGGACCAACTAACGGTTCATTCCAATCGCTAACGCTGCAAAAAAACTGCACTCTATTATTCTCAACATTTCTAGGTTAGGTTTTTGTACGCGCATTTTTACGCTTCTCGTGGTTGAAGCGACGACTCCTTGACGCTTTATTTAACTATTGCGTTTCTTATTTGTAGATAATACACTGTTTCTTAACAACCGCGAGAACCAAACCCTAAACAAACAATTGTAAATTGACGAGATCACCCGCGCAAACCTAACCTTGATGCAGTATGCTCGTTACATTTCTAGTTCAAGGTCCAATGAAAAAACTGAAAAGTCACATGAAGCGGTTACACAAACAAAACTGAAATATCGTTACGACCCGCACAGAAATCTATTTTAAGACAAACAACAGACGAAAAACGCACTAACCTTACAACCTCGAGCGACTCGAGCTTTATCCATGTAATTTATTGTACACCAATTTCACTCTAATAACACTTATCATATAACACACAACACGCACAAGTACGTTTTTAATATTTTTAAAACACAGCACTATACATGGGAATATATTTTTCATAAAAAAAATTAACACTTTTCACACGAAACATCACATGCGAACTTTTCGACAGCAGAGTTTCTGGGTTGCCATCATATAAAAATGAATTGTCAGTCGTTGACATAATAGAATTGTACACTGTACATTATATAAAAATAAATATTTTAGTATAACATGCAAAAGATTTACACAGACAATAATTGAAACAGCCTTTAGGATAATTAAGCCAAGATTGACTACCATATTTTACAATCGTAGCGTGATCTAAGTTTTATGATATACTTACAAATTAACCGTGTATTACAAACAAAACAGAGAATATAGGTAAATAATTAAAATAACTCCACAAACTATATATATTTTTAATCATATTATTTATATGGTAAATTATGTATTGTGGTTAGTTTATTTAAAGGTATATTTGTAAATATTAACATCCTTAGCCGTATATGTAACCCTTTATTTAACCTTTCTATATAAAACCTTTCTTTATTTTTGCTGTTTTACTAATCTGTTTAATATTAAATATCTTTAGATCATTCTCCATCAAACGGGCGCATGTACCATCAATTACTGTTTTTAATATCTTATACCACAATTCGTCCATTTCTTGAATTTGAATATAGTATACAATTGTAAAATATGGTTAGCCATGTGTCATAAGAAAGTAGTGACTTTTATATAAACAATCAAACAGACTCATAACTGGATACAAAAAAAAACATCACAAATTAAAAGGGCTTGAATGACAAAGTAGGTCATCCGTTATACTCTCCTACTAACATAATTCTACCAAAGAATTTGCCAGATATTATAAAATATTACTCCAGTAACTGCAGACCTTTAAGATATTATTTTGTAACAGATTATACGCAGATACTGAAGTCAAATAAATCATTTTTTTTTCATTATGTTGAATTTCATAAAACAAGAATTTAACATCCACATTTCACAAATTAGATAATCGTTCATATTATTATTTGAAATGAAGGCACTTATTCAATACTTTACTATATCACTTTTTTTAAATCACAATTGCGTACCTAGTAGCTTAAATACTAGTATTCGTTGGAAGGTCCTAACTTTATGATTAACTTATGTAGTATCATCACCGTCAAATAATGTATATTTATAATTAACATATTTACTTGTGATTTATTTCACAGGAATCGTATCATACAGATAAGGTACTAACTATCAAAGAAATGGCAGAATTTCTAGAAATCATTAAAGAAGAACAAAATACTCCAACATTCTCGCCTTCAGAAATAATTGAAAGACTAAAAATTTTAGAAGAAGTAGATCATAATAAAAACTGTACATGCAAAAAAAAGTCATACAATTTGAGAGACGATTCCGACAAAAATGAGAAGTTATTACGGCCAGGAGAACAAGAACTAAAACATGAATTAGAAATCCAGTTTGAGAAGGATATTTCAATATTAAAGAACAAATTCGATTTTATATTACAGTAAGTTGATGTTTTTTTTTTTTAGAAAAGAGCAATTTCAAAGTAACTGTAGAAGAACATAATCAATAAAATTAACGTAGTTACTTCTTCTGTCATATGCAATTGGTAATTCATAAGCTAAATAAATGTTCGGTAGAGTCTATTTAGAAACTATGTATAAATTGAAACATACTTTCGGAAATTATTAATCCATTGGAACCTGTAAAACTTACTAACAAAAAGAAGTCATAGGAAAAAGAGTCAAAAGAAGCATTAATTGTCGCAACAAAGTTGTCCATAGAATAAGCGAAATGATATCGTTCAACATTAACTTCATTGAAAGCTTAGATTTGTGAAAATTGATGCATGTAGCTAGTTAGTTAGATAGCAGCCCTAGTATAAAAATATAATCTAAATTAAATATTGTATATATATTTAATACTAGCGGGCCCGGCAGACGTGGTCTCGCCCGGACTATAAAAAAAATCCTACAAATTATGTACCAAAACGTTCCTCATGAATCTCTTTAACCACTGATGAAAACCGTATGAAAATCCGTTCAGTAGTTTTTGAGTTTATCGCGAACAGTGTAATGATAAAAGTGACTTATAAATTGTAATTTACTCAAAGTTATTTAGTAGTAAATTTTTACATTGAAAACGCCTAACCGTATCTCTACTCTATCTCAAAAATAAATAGTTGAGAGTAAAATAGATATATTATTACATACAGAAACGAACAAGTACGTGCTTCTTACATGCTTCGCGAAGCGCATAGGGAGAGACAAGAGAAGATATCAGCACTACAAACCCAATTAGAGTGCAAGAATTTAGCTGGACTCATGTATGTCATGTGTATTGAAAGAAGGAAAAGTAAGCTAGAAAAGCTTAAGCTTATTGAAGGTACAAGATATATTCATTTACTGGATAATATTTAGATATTTAACAGAATTCTAACTCAATGTATCAACTTATTTACGTAGTTCAAAGAAACTATTTTTTTTATAATTAGTAGGCATATGTCATCAAATCAATCAAACCAATTTTATTTACTTCATTTATGGAAATCATATATTTAGGTAGCTATTTCATCGTCTATGTTATAACATTGACTTTAAAAATAAATATATCGTGAATATAGTATATTGGTAATTAAAATCAAGAAATAATTTTATTACATGTTCATATAAACTGTTTGGTGACGCCACGGCGATGACGACGTCACCGTGGGGATGCGGGTGCGGGGGTATCTTTCTATGCTAAATTAAGTGGACTGTATATGCGAGGTTGCTATATTTGTTATTCAACTATTGCGATCAGTTACGACTAGGGAGACCAGGGTAGGAAGGAAACTTGGCACATACCTCGCGGCGATGCAGTCTCCACGTGGCTAGCCGGCTAGGTGTTTCTCGTTTCTTTCCACTGGGTTTCCTCCCTCACAACACTTATTGTTTATAATATATGTCGGCACGTATGTAGCGATGCGTTTATTTCTCACTCGAGCATGCAAAAACTCAAAATGTTAGCATGCGGCGCGGCTTGGTGCGGTACGACACAACAAAACTGTCCGGCGCGCAAACTAATCGACGATAGCAGTCGAACTAACTCAATGGCGGCAACAGTCGAACACTGGCGGCCGCAATCGAAAACTATTGGCGGCGCGAGCGTCGCGATACCGAACTAGCATGTGCCATAGTTAAAGGGAAGCGTGATTGGGCAAGGCTAGAAAGGTGGCGTGACCTGATCGCAATTAATTGGTCAAAATTCAAAGGGACGCGATTTAAACCATAATGCGGGAATTTTCAAACATACATAAAGCGGCGCAACCACTGTTACTATCATAAAATATTTAAGTGTTTCGGAATTTAATACGACTTTAATTTGTAATACCTTTCAGAGTGAAATAACTATTAAGTAATATAAAAATTACTTATAACTTAACATGAAATTAAAATATTTTTATTTTTTAGATTTTTTTTTAAATATCGTATAAAATTTTATTGGTACATAACATTTAACGAATAATATCTGGTCTTCATTTCTATTAATTTTATGATTCAGTATTGCACAATTATCCAATTCTTTACTACCCTGATAAACAAAGTTAGCGTAAAAATTATTATCATGAATTGCGTTAATAATTAATAACCGATAAACTGAAAGGGTCTTTATTTTTTAATCTATCTCTATGAATTTATTAGTGCATAATCATTCTCACCTCTTTTGTTGTTCTAATACAGCAATATTGCACTGGCAACACTACAATTAAAAAGTCCGTTCACATTATAACCAAAATTTAAACGAATTATATGTTTTAAAATAGCTGGCCTAAGGGTACACATTGCATATCATAATGATTCTAATACATTATTTATATCTTTTTGATATCTGGATAACATGTATTTAAAATACTATACATTGGGATATAGTAATTTTTTAAACAAAAATAAAGGACTACTACTTAATTGTAATATAGTGTAATTGTTAGTGTAAACAATATTTTATTTTCTTTATGTAACAAATCTTTAAACATGTTTATAGTAAGCCATCATTGAACATTTCTAAATTCAGCTCTCGCTCCCAAGCTATGTGTAGCTACAGGCCGTAGCCTGACGGTCGTAGGCCCGTCTGCATCAGACCAACAGCGTTAGACAGTTCAAATAGAAACATCTTCTAATCTACCTTCTATTTATACTCCTAACTGAAGCAATAATAATAATCCTTTTAAGTATTTTTTTATATCATAGGAGGCAAACGAACATGCGGGTCACCTGATGTTAAGTGATCACCGCCGTCCATAGACACTAGCAACACCAGAAGAGTCGCAAGTGCGTTAACAGCCTGTGTTTGAGGGAGAGGTGGGGATGGAGCCAGAGGGAGGGGGGTGGTAAGGAAAAGGTAGGAGTACCCCCGGCACTCTCACTGACCGAACGACACGCAATAATGGAAGCACTATTACTTCACGTCGGTTTTTTGTGAGAGGGTGGTACTACCCCGGATGAGCCGACCCATTCATGCTGAAATCAGTAATAGCTTTAGCGTGGCTCTACCACCACCTACCAAAAAACAAATCACCAAAGGAGAATTAATGAAATAAAAGATATAGTCAAAACTAGTAACGCCTTCTCATAAAGATCGGCAACGTCTGAGAGATCACTGAATCGCTCGTCGGAGGTTTTTTTTTAAACAAATGATGCACTTTTTACTGCAGCGTTAGTCAGTTCGAAAATAACATCATTAAATCTAGATTCTATTACTATTTCCAACTGGACTAATAATAATCCTTTTTTAGGCTGTTTCAATTTGGTGAGTCCAAATAAGAATTAACCGAATAAAAGATATAGACAAAATTAATAACGCCTACTCATAAAATAAAGGTCGTCAACGCCTGAAAGATCACTGAGTCGCTCGTCGGAGGTTTTCGTTGATACAAATGATAACTGTTTTATTATTTAGGGCCGCAGACTCCTTTGATCCTCCGTTAGGTCTCATTATTCGGCACTGTGCCCTCGAATTAGTTGCGTGCTACAATGACACCGTGTTCAGTAGCTGATAATACTCACGACGCTGCCCCTTACATTTGCAAACGTATAACAGTAGGTACATAATATGTTAAGTTATACATAGCATATTCTATAAGGGGTCGTTTTTCCCTTTTGAAATGAAACTTCAGTACATATTGTAGGTTGTATTTGTATGTATGTGTAAATATGCATAAGATGTTTTTAAACTGTTGTAATATTTTGTATTTGTTGGATTTTATACACATTTATATAAAATGTGGTTAGATAACCGGCTTTGAAAACGAAAACCTATTAGACAAGAAAGCTATTGCTCTATATAAATTATATTTTATATTATATATTATAGATACATTTGGTGGCAAAATTACGATTGCTTCTTATATTATCTTCTTTGGTAGGTGGTAGAGCCACGCTGAATCTATAACTGGTTTCAGCATGAATGGTACGGCTCGATCGGGGTAGTACCACCCTCTCACGGAAAACCGACGTAAAGTAACAGTGCTTGCATTGTTGCGTTTCGTTCGGTCAGTGAGAGCGCCGGAGGCCCACCTCTCCTCTCCTTCCCCCTTCCCTTCCTCCCTCGCCTCTCAACCAAAGGATGGCAACGCACTTATGACTCCCCTGGTGTTGCAAGTGTCTATGGACGGTGATGATCACTTAACATCAGGAGACCAACCTGTTAGTATGCCTCGTATGATATAAAAAAAATATGAACGATGAATTTATTAAACAACGACCAGTGCCTGCGACTCAATCCGCGTGTAACCTAATGTAAAAAAGCAGTGATTAATAAAATCATTTGAATGTATTATGTCCATTCACTTATCTACTTTCCTCTGGTACTTAAGTCGCGTCGTCATTAAAATTACAATAACTTTTGATAGACCAAACCGATTTTAATGATACTAAAACTAAATATTACTCGAGGATATGCTTTATGATTTTCTTAACGACGTTCTATCGTGAACGCAGTCTTTAGCATAGATGCGTGTTCAAACAAACAGACGGACAGACATATATTTCTAAAAATAATTTAAATGTATTTTATTATACTTAATACAAGACATCTGCACCATTTTTTTAATAAAAATCTTAAAAGAACAGACACGTTAAATTTACATTTTTATTATCTTTATATATAAATTTCTTTTGTACGTGTGTATGTCACCGAACTCCTCCTAAATGGCTGGACCGATTTTGATGAAATTTTGTGTGCGTGTTCCAGTGGATCCGAGAATGGTTTAGATCCACAATTGGATCCGGTAGGTGGCGCTGCGGTTTGATTTTAGTTTTTTTTTTTTATTATCAATCCGGGACAACGTCCGCCCGGCCCGTTAGTATGTATATAGAAGTTATAATTGTTACAAGTAGTTATTCTATAAAAACATATATGTGAAATTGTACATAATATTATTAATATTGCACAGAATATACAAAATACATCCACGCCCTTCAAGACATACTGACAGAAGCTCAAGATCTAATTCTTCATTTATCCAGAGGTTATAAGACGGCGTCGAGGGTTGATCAGGAATGGCGAGAGAAAATGTCAAAAATAATGAAGGAGGCAAGTTTTACAGTGAATCTTCTCTGAATTAACAAGTTTATGACGCATGTAGGAATTCCCGGGCGATAAGAATACCTAAAAAACTAGATATGAACACAAAGAACAGTAAACATACACGTCATAATCTATTAAAACGATATACGAGTATATATTAATTTACTAACTTCTGCTCGCGACTACGTCCGCGTGGAATTGTTACTTTAGGTTAAGGCTAACACGCAGCGGAAGCTCTCAAAAGGAAAAAGCACCCCGATTTTGAAACATTATTCATTGGTCCGCCGCTCCTTTTGATCTTAGTGTGATGTTATACACTTTATAACCCTCTTCGATAAACGACTTAACAACTGAAATAATTTTTCAAATCGGACCAGTAGTATCTGAGATTAGCACGTTCAACTAAACAAACAAACAAAACCTCGAGCTTCATAATATTAGTATAGATATTATACTAGCGGGCCTGGCTGACGTTGTCCCGCCCTAATAATAAAAATCCCTGATAAATTGTATACCTAAACCTTACTCCTGAATTAGTTTATCTACTATTAACCGCATGAAAATCCGTTCAGTAGATTTTGAGTTTATCGCAAAGAGACAGACAGACATACAGATGCGGCAGAGGACTTTGTTTTATAATATGTAGTGATAAATAATCGTAAACTACTAAATGTATGTAAGCACGTCTTCAAAACAGTCACGGCGGCACCTATTTAGCTAATGTATTTGTAATTGTTTGTAATTGCCAAAGCAAGGTTTATGTGATAGAAAATGTTTGAAAAACCGTACGGAAGAGTGTAAAATTTGGGTTAAATACCTTCATATACAAAATGAGTAAGTCAGTGAGACAAAAGATAGATTTTCATCATCAAAAATATTGACAGAATTAACAGTTTGACCATGGCTAGCATGCGTATACTGAAGGTTCTGGAAAATGCAATGAACATGGAGAATTGTATATTCCAGCGAGCGACAAACGAGCTTCGCCTATTATATTACAAAATCTAGAAATTAAAAGTATAGGGAACAAAATATTTTCGAAAGGCGGTAAAGAGTTTATATAAGTGATATTCAGGCTAAGTCAGAATGAAAACAATAGAGTCTAAATTTTATGCCACTGAGTGGACGTACTTATTGACTCAATATCGTATAGTGCAATAAGAATAAAATAGATTTGTGCTGGTTGGGCCAAACTCATCGCACGTTCCTTCCAGTTCCAAGCCTACGTTTATCATTTTTGTGGCGGTACCCCGGAAGCGAATCAATACTTCTTTGACCTTCCGGAATTGCTTAAGACGAAGACACCCGTCGTGGACGACCCTAATGAGGATCCTTGTGAAGTTGATGAGGAGACTGTGGAAGAAGCATCAGGTTGCTTATTAACTACATCACATTACCAAGTTTAGATTTAACGATTGCCTCTCTGCAACTTAAATTTATATTAATTTTTTTTTATAATATTCTATAGTGAAGAATGAGAGTAATTCATGGTGGGAACGCATGGAAGACGACTGCCCACCCTTCATAATGTTCGGCGATATGGCAGAATTCAAGCCGCCACAACGGAGACAAGTACTCAAAACTGTCAAAGCCGCCAAAACAGCTCCTAAGAAGTGGAAAGAATATGGTGAATTTTCATTGCCCTTTATCTTTTTTTCCCGGCCCGAATTCACACGGCTGTAATATCGTAACATGGCGTCATGAGTTTCTGCACCAAATACGTCCACTCGCCACGAACTCGTGCTCAGTACTGGATTTGTAAAGGTACTCTGTGGTACTGGACGCAGCAGTAGCCAATAGCGTAGCCCAATGATATTATAACTAAAAAGCTATAGATACGTTACCTACATTATATTTTGACAAAACAAATGGCACTATATCTAATTTGATAAATATGAATACTGAATATTTGGAAAATAACATCAGATATAACCAATTATTTTTTAATAATTTGTAAAAGATAAAAATGGTTACTGTGAGTTATAATTATTTTTTTGTTGGCAAGCATTCGTCCAGATAATTATTACTGTGACTATGGAGTAGGTAATATTACAAGAGTCTTGCGGTAATTCAACGTACTAACAAGATGGTGGCGGTACGGATGATGGTAGTTCTGTAGCATCTCGGAATCCATGCTCCGTGATATTTTTCCATCCACTTGTGCATAATAACCAAACTATATTACGTAAAACACCACCAATATTACAAAATATATGATAAAAATATATATGCCAGATTACACAAGATCATGAATAAAATCTACACATATAATAAGAATGTAAATGCAACGTGTCTGTGCTTTTTCGATTTCCGTGAAAAAAAATATTACAGGTGTCCAGGTATAACAATGAAATACGTTTCAATCATTTTTAGAAATGTCTGTCTCTCTGTCTGTTTGTATGAACACGCAACACTGCTAAAATACAATAATACAATAAAACCACATCAACAAAATCGTAAAGCATAACTTAGTCTTTCATCATCTTCTTACCCTTATCCCACCTAAGTTGCCCATCTCTCGCCTATCAAATGTCAATCAACACCTTTTACACACATGACATCTTTCACACAATCCATCCATACCTTTTTCGGTCTTTCTCTACTCGTATATCCGTCCACCTTCATACTCAAAACTTTTCTAGTTACATGGTTTTCATCTCTCCTCATGACATGCCCATACCATGCTAACCTATTACTCCTCAACTTCTCTATCACTGCTACTATTTTCAAACTTCCTCTGATATACTCATTCTTAATCTTATCCCTTCTAGTTACACCACACATCCACCTTAACATTCGCATCTCTGCCACATGTAATTTTCTCTCACCCGTCTCTTTCGTAGCTTAGGGTTTATTTCATTAAAATCGGTTCACTCTATCAAAATCTATTAATGACGACGGCGCGTAAGTACGAGAAAAAAGATGAGTAAATGGACTTAATACATCCAGATGACTTTATTAATCGCTGTTTGTTAAACGACGTCGCGGGCACTGCTAGTATAAAATATAAAAACTACAAGACATTCCAAGGCGGGCTAAAACTAGTTTAATATTCGTTAAAATTTTCTTGTTTCAAAAGTTTCGGTATTGTGTTCTGTTTTTTTACAAATAATTCTACTTTTTAAATATCGGTGATTTGATTTTTAATTATTGATATTTTTTTTTATTGTAAAGGGTTTTTCTTTAGTAATATTGTCGCCTATTTATATGAAGTTTAGAATAAGTTATTTTTTTAAGTTTTACTTTTCGCAAAAGATATTTACATAACTTTATAAATCTCCCTTTTTCAGTTTTCAACGAAATGTTCTTAAAATCAGAATGTCCAAATTCTGACTCGATCAAGGATAAATACTCGAAACGACTTCCCGTTGAAAGTAAAGGGAATTGTCAAGTCCCGCAGAACCAACAACACGCGTCTTCTAAAATGGTGAGTCTTAACATTAATTCTCTATCTTAGCAAAATTTTACTCCTTTTTCACTCGTCTCTACTCCTTGTCCGCAAAAGCAAGCATACTGCTAAGCAAAGTTTTACTCCTTTTTCACTCGCCCCTACTACTCCTCAACAAAAGTAAGCATACTCCTAAGCAAAGTTTTACTCATTTTTTATGCACCTACTACTCCTCAGCAAAAGTAAACATACTCCTAAGCAAAGTTTTACTCATTTTTTATGCACCTACTACTCCTCAGCAAAAGTAAACATACTCCTAAGCAAAGTTTTATTCATTTTACACCCGCCCCTACTGCTCCTCAGCAAAAGTAAACATACTCCTAAGCAAAGTTTTACTCATTTTTCACTCGCCCCTACTACTCCTCAGCAAAAGTAAACATACTCCTAAGCAAAGTTTTACTCATTTTTCACTCGCCCCTACTACTCCTCAGCAAAAGTAAGCATACTCCTAAGCAAAGTTTTACTCATTTTTCACTCGCCCCTACTACTTCTCAGCAAAAGTAAACATATTCCTAAGCGAAGTTTTACTCATTTTTCTCTCGCCCCTACTATCCCTCAGCAAAAGTAAGCATACTCCTAAGGAAAGTTTTACTCATTTTTCACTCGCCCCTACTACTCCTCAGCAAAAGTAAGCATACTCCTACCGCTCTGCTATGCTTACGTCAATATTGACCTAATTTTTACAAAATCTCTTGCAAGCATATATGTCGGTGGTACTCAACCTTTTTTTAAAGGGGCCATTAACACGTTTCACTCATGGTGTCGCGGGCCGCAAACTACAAATATTTAGGTAGTAAATAAAAAAACGTAATTTCAAATTAACAACGTATTAATGTAGTGAAAAATAGTTGTGCAATAAAATAAGCTTGGTATAAACCATTATATCATAAGAAACGCATTGCGGTCAGGTCACTATCTGGAATCTATTAAATTTACTCAGCGTGCTTATAGTTTTTCTGGAATTTTCACGAAATTTAAAATAATTGAAAATGAAATATAATCGGGTGGGCCAACTACATAGACCCAGCGGGCCGCAGGTAGAGTATGGCTGATATGTGTGAATAAAAAAAAATGTGACTAATTGACATTCAAATCCTCCCAATCCTATGTTATAAAGTATAAGCAAAGCAAAGACCACTGTCGACCATCTTTGATGCTTCTGTAATACCGAACGGCTTCAACGCTGGCAAAACAAAAATTCATGTATTTGTTATTACCTCGGTGAATGGATTTGAAAACACTATATTTAAGAGATAGGCATGAATTTTATAAAACGTCAACTAAATAAATGTTGGTTTGCTATTAATTTAATTTCTTACTTGGCCACATATTTATCTAAAGGTCTATAGAAAATTAATTGAATATTGCAATCTGACCATATAAAAAAATACGGTGCCGACAAATGATTTTTTAACACGCTTATATTTTATTTGTATATCTATCTTTACATGTACTTCCTACTATATCGATATACCTTTCTTGTTAAAAGTATGGGTGCATTTTACTATAACTTAGTAATAACTAGTCCGGACGGCAGACGTTGACCCGCTCTGTTAAAAAAAATACCTTGACAAATTATATACCAAAACCTTCCTCATGAACCACTTTATCTACAAGTGAATAGCATTAAAATCTGTTCAGTAGTTTAAAATCATTACATAGTATAAAATAAAGTCCCCTATCGCGTCCGTCTGTCTGTCTGTTCGCGATAAACTCAAAAACTACTGAACGGATTTTCAAGCGGCTTTCACCAGTGGATAAAGTGATTCATGAGGGACGTTTTAATATATTATTTGACAAGGATTTTTTTTTAATCAGGGCGGGACACCGTCTGCCAGGCCTGCTAGTATGTAATAATAACTCTTAAGAACGTGCTCTCAAAAAAGGTCCATTTTCACTGTTTTTCGGCAAGAATTATTTAGGTTTAGTTATACTGTTCTTGACGTAGTATGGCCTTGAGAAACTATTATTTATTTTGGTACTATAGCATCAGAAAGAACAAAAAGTAGAACATCAATAATAAGAAAATATTGTAATATTTTTTATAAAAGTATCAAAGTCGTTTCAAGTGCGCTATAATTCTTCGGCTTACCAGTTGTCGTATCTATGTGCGTGAGCTATACGCGTCTAGTAGGACTCGGTGCCAAAATTGAACCGCGAAAAATTGAGAGAGCGTCCTTAATTAATCTATTAATGTCAAGCATCTTGCACTTTTTTTTTAATCATATTATTTATTCTGTTGATAAATATATTCTTATTTTAAAATTAGGTATGTGGATTTTTTTGTTTATTATAAACTAATGAACTATACCTAGTCTTGCCATAAATACTGAAACAAAGAAAAACATATATTTTCTATTGCAAATAACATTTATTACGTTTACAGTGTGTTAGTTTAATACGTAAATATAAAACAATTTAAAATATAAAAAGCTTATTCGAAGTGGTCTCCATTGGCTGCAATACAGTCCTTTAAACGTTGAGGCCAGTTATCAATAGCACGCACTCTTTCCGTGGGAAAATTCTTCACTGCCAATCGTACTGATTGTTTTAGGGACTCCAAATTATCATCGCGTTTAGAGCAAGCCGTACTCTCTAAAACTGACCATAAATCATAATCCAGCGGATTAAGATCGCGACTAGACGACGGCCAGTCTTCAGCTCTGATGAAGTCCGAAACGTTCGTTTCCAACCTAGACTGCGTAGACCGAGCTTTATAACCCGGCGCCGAGTCTTGCTGGAAGGACCATTCTTGGTTATTGAACATGATGTTGTTAAGGGGCTGCACTACCTTCTCAAAAATGGTATCTTGATACACTTGTGCCAATGTTTTGATACCTTTCTCACAAAAGTATGGCTCAGTCACTCCTTCATAGCTAATACCCCACCAAACCATCACTGAAGTCGAATAGTGCCCACGTTGCACTCTGTCGACTAATTGGGAAGCTTCCTTAGAGCTTTGAGCATAAATACGGTCATTTGGTTTGTTAAAATGTTGCTTAATTGTAAAAATTTTCTCATCCGTAAACAAAATTTTTCTGTGACCTCCCTTTGCGTACCGCTTCACACCGTATTCTTTTTTAAATTATCAGTTAAGAAATGACCAGTATATCTCTTATAGGTAGCGAGTTCTAAGTCATCTTTTAAAATACGAGACATGGTTCTAGGTGCTATCTTCATCTCCCGAGATAAAATCTTTCGCTTTCTCGCAGGATTTCTTTGAATTTTTCCCTTACTGCTTTGAACACCTTTTTCGTACGAACACTACGTGGACGGCCAGATCTTTATCTGTCACAAACAGAGGAGGTCTCATTGTACCTATTAATAGCCCGGTACACAAACATTTTACCAATACCAAGCGTATGGAGAGTTTTAAATATTGCATTTGGCTCCATACCTACTTTGTATAATGCAATCACAGCGATTCGGTTCTCTTTATCACCCCACTCCATTTTAATATCGCAAAATATTGTACAATGTATTGGCGCAAAAATGAGAAAACTTAATGAATAATCATATAAAAATGACAGATTCCAAATTCAAATGTAACATTTGGTTTATTTTTAATTGTAACAGTATTTATGGCCAGACTAAGTACATCTCTATAGTATAAAGACTCCATTCAAAAAATATGTTCTACTTTTTACTTCGGTTATAAATGCGTGTTTTTTAGTTTTTCTTTATAAATTTTTGTTTTCGCTGACCCCTGCGGTACCTCTCACGGCAGTTACCTTCTGAATTACACGTAACTTCACTTTATGAAGGGTGGTGAGGCGGATTTCCCGCCATCTAGTTTAGGAATGATAAGTTGTGTCGATACGGGGGCGACTTTGTCTTTTTGACATAAGGGCACTCTTCGCGATACTGTTGCAAATACCCGACCCGCCTAGCCGTCGCGTGCGCATTAAGTACGCACAATTACTGCTAAACATTGTGTGTAATCCGCTTTTAGTGTAAGTGTAATTAAAAACTATCTCCGCATATTTCGCCTCACTATAAACACTACGCTGTGTGTGTTACGTGTGTGAAAGATCTGGTGGCCACCAGCACCCTGTGATACTTGTAGACGTGCGAGGACCAGGCAGCCGCATCCAGCGACTAGGTAAGCGAAAATGCTATATACACCTCCCGTATCGATCACATACTTTCACATGCTCAGGGTATAGACATATAATAAGTCCTCATACCGCGCGGTGAGCACGGCTATTTAGACGCTTGCGTCACCAAACGGAGTGTCAGGTTTATAACAGTTTTTTCTCAAGTCACTAGTCGAGGCAGAGTGGACATTTGCACTATTTTATTCGTGTATTTTATTCGCTACCTTCTTACTCAGGCGCAGAAGCTCGTTAAGCCAAAGTATCTACGAAGTACGAAGAATGTACCTGTGATACATTGCCCGTCCCGCTACCATATTGTTATGCCACAGTCTTTCCACCACATGAGTTCATTAGCCATTGTATTTTGTGCAAACAAGAAGAGAATTCTTTATTCAAATAGTACCATAAAAATTTGATTGATGAAGGATTTTTTTTACGGGAATTCATCAAGTTCTTAAGTGGATGTTACATGGCACTTCCGCTCGGAATTAAATGTTACAGAGAGACGTAACAGGGGCTAATCAATTTCGGACGGAACTACAAAGTAGCGTCCACTTAGCTACCAATTTTTTTTTTGTGAATTAATATTGGATCTCTATGTATTTCAGTCGCTGGTCAATGGGCGTGCAATGGGACAAAGCCTAGACATCCGCGGCAACATGGGATCTTTATTCAAAATAATGTAAGGTTATTTCAGATACATACATAATAATATTATTAATACGAAAGAAACTTTGTAGGTGGTAGAGCCACGCTGAAGCTATTACTGGTTTGAGCATGAATGGGTCGGCACGCCCGGGGTAGTACCACCCTCTCGCAGAAAACCGACGTGAATTTAGAAATCTCTGCCTGTCTGTCGGTTTGTTTGGGCACGCATCACTGCTAAAGTACTGCGTTCACGATATAATATATAGAGCATAATTTATAGAGCATATCCTCAAGTAACATAGTCTTTGTTTCATTAAAATCGGTCGATTCTATTAAAAGTTATTGTATTTTTAATGACTACGCGACTTACGTACGAGAGAAAAGCATATAAGTAAATGGACTTAATACATTCAGATGACTTTATTAATCGCTGTTTTTTTACATAAGGTTTCGCGTGAACGAAGTTGCGGGCACAGCTAGTATACAATAAGGATATTGTGTCTTTTCATTACAGTACGTCTCATGCTATGAACCAACCCGTTACGAACGCGACTTTACTCGGCGCTAGGGACTCCATGGAAATTGCGTCGACCACAAAACTGGTAATATTACTTGAACAATAAACATTCAACGCCATTGACTCCTTAGACAGTCTAAGTTGTAGCATTATCAGACTCAGCGACGCAATGGAATACGCGCAGTCGTTTTTTTTTCAAGTGAAAACCTTAATATTATTTTGTATGCTACAAACCAAAGGCGTGTTTTTTATAACGCTACTCCCATATCTGCGTGACGGAGCTTCGACTAATTGTCGCGCTAAAATGAACGTCAACAATAATTCAAAGTCGCAGATTACACCTTCCCACATCTGTTTGTTTCGAATAACTAGAAATTAAACCTGTAAGCGACCACTGCAGGGCCATAGGCCTCTTCCCGAAGGAAGTTATGGGCATAATAACCACGCCAGCCCACGACGTATTGGCGATTTCAAACTCTGAAAAATCCACAATTCTACATTTTCTCACATACAGTAGTACCCACTACAAGAATATTTCTCAAGTTCAGGTTTCCTCAGGATGTTTACCTTCACCGTCAGCTGATAGTGTTAACAATTTAAATTAGTAAATGTACGCGAATTCCGATAAATTCGTTGGTACATACCGGGGTTCGAACCTGCAGACATCGGCATGATATTCCACCGGTCAAACCACTAGCCTACCACAACTCGCTAATTTAATAGGTGGTAGAGCCACACTGAAGCTATTACTGGTTTCACGATGAATGGGTCGGCTCGCCCGCGGTACTACCACCCGACCCACAGAAACACGTGAAGTAACAGTGCTTGCATTGTTGCGTTTCGTTCGGTCAGTGAGAGCGCAGGAGATCCACCTCCTCTCTCCCTTCACTCCAAATACAGGCTGGCAACGCAATTGCGACTCCTCTGGTGTTGATAGTGTCTATGGACGGCGGTGATCACTTATCATCAGGTGGCCCGCCAGTTCGTTTGCCACCTATAATATAAAAAAAAAACTCTGAGTTGCGTGAAAACGTCACGCAGCCCGATAGTTCGTAACGCATAACGATAATGTCTTCCCACATCTGGTTTTAGTGTGACCATAGGCAGAACTTCGTGCCAATACACGCAGGTATGGGAGTAGCATAAGAATATGTGATTTTCTATGTTGTAGCGCGAAAAACAGAAAAGTTCGGAACACAGTAAAGTAGTAATCAACGTTGGAAACAGAAGGGTTAGTCTGCCATTTATTTATAACTTGTTGCATTTGTTTATTTTTGGCAACCAGTCTTTTAGATTATCGAGTAGTATACTACAATTTTCTCGTGATTATTTCAATACTTCAACTGGTTAATGGTCTTCTTGTTAGAAGTTTTCAGGGAGTTTATGTGGAATCTCAAAACTTATACTCCGTGGTATTATTTCTCATCTAACTTTTGCAAAATAACCAAATATTAGGTCTTTACCTATGAAATTGCCGTTTTGTATGAAAAAATTTAAACGAATTTTTTTCATGTATTTTTTATTTGTATTAATCGAAGTAATCACCCATGCAATCAATGCATCTTTGCCAACGCAGTGGCAGTTTATTGATGCCCTTCTTAAAGAAATCAGCTGGACGGGAGGCAACAAATTCTTCAAAGGCATTTTGTACTGCCTCTCGGGTATTGAATTTTTTTCCCGCCAAGGAGTTATCTAAATTCTGGAAAAAGTAGTAGTCTGTAGACGCAAGGTCTGGTGAGTAGGGCGGATGACAGAGAACTTCCAAACCCAGTTCTTGCAACTCGGAGACCGTCTGCTGTGCAGTATGAGGTCGCGCGTTGTCGTGCAGGAGCAGCGGAGACGAGCGATTGACCAATGCTGGTTGGAGATGTGCCAGCTTCTCCATCATTGTGTTCAGTTCTTCACAGTACACATCTGCAGTAATGCTCATCCCGTTTGGTAAGAAGCTGTGATGAATCACACCGGCGCTAGACCACCAAACAGTGACCATCACTTTTCTAGGGGTAAGTTTTCGTTTAGGGCATTGTTTAGGTGCTGAACCAGGATCCAACCAACTTGCTGAGCGCTTGCGGTTATCAAACAGAATACATTTTTCATCGCAGGTAACAATGCGGTTCAAAATTCCTTCAGTTGTGTGTCTGTTGAGCAGTGCAAGGCACGTCTCGACGCGTACTTCGCGCTGGCGATCATTGAGTCCGTGGGGCACCCATTTGTCAAGCTTTTTTACCTTGCCAATTTGACGCAAATGGACCAATATTGTTTTGACGCTAACGTCGAAAGCTGATGCTAATTCAGCCGTAGATTGTGTATCATCAGCTTCCACAATCGCCTTTAATTCGTCATCGTCGACCAAACGGTCTTCGGACGACCGCGAGGTTCATTTTTCAGGTCGAAATTCCCAGAACGGAAGCGAGCAAACCAATAACAGGTGGTGCGTTGGTTTGTAGTGTTAGCTCCGTAAACGTCGTTGATGTTGCGTGCCGCTTGTGCCGCGTTGCTGCCACGACGGTACTCATATTCCATAATTACTCGAATTTTTAACGTATCCATGATGACAAAAATGATTGAAATGCGATGAAAATGTAACACTAATCAATAAACAAATGACTACTTTTGGAAAAAGAATTCCATTTTTTTAAAATCAAATTAATTTGAAATTAGAATTCTTACCCAAACAAAAATTATTTTGATTTGAAATGGCCAGTACTGCAGAACGGCAATTTCATAGGTAAAGACCTATTATATTGCGTAAAATGCCATTAATATTACAAAATACAGCGTTAAATAACACAAAATTATGAATAAAATATACAAGCAACTACGTAACAGACTAAGAAACCGCGAAATACTGCTTGTTGCGTTTATTTGTTGAGTTCTAAAATAAACAAAAACCTATGTGTGTATTTATGCACGCACGTAAGAATTTATACAACTTTATCTTAAAAAAGACGTTAGATGCAGTTCATACCGTTTTAACTATAAAATTATAATTGACTTTAAAAGGCTCTCATATTAATTTTCTATATATCTGTATATACAATCAAGAAAGTAAAGTACCGATATGACGTACAATAAACTATTTATCAAATAATAATCGTTTATTATATAAACAAATAAAAAAGAATGTAACCGACAGTTAACCTCAAATCTATAAACCCTCTTAAAAAATGAGCGGTCACGGGACGCCTGACACATGTAAAACATCGACATTGTTCGAATCGAACGAATCTCAAATTCTCAAATTACACTATAAGTATGCGAGCTCAGTGTGGCAAGAGAGATTGCGCACAGTCGCATGCGCATGGCAACGCGTCGTCACATCTTACATACACACCACGGTCTGTATCGCCATGCCAACTATCAAGTTTACTCTTGCCTATAGGTGTTTCACATCAAAGGTTTATAAAATAAAAACCATTTTTTATCATGCATACTCACAATAAATTATCATTCACCACATGTATATTCATATATGTTTTTTTCTTATCTGCAGTGATTATAAAACAAGTGTTGTAGATTCATATATATTTGAATTACCTTGAATATAGTTATCTGTCCTCACGAAAACTTAAGAGATAATTACTAAGCAACTTCACGGTGTCGTTTTTAGGTGTCTGTGTCCATGCGCCTCGTAAAAATTCACTCTCGTAATTTTTCCAAATGCACTAAAAAAAGTACAGCCCTAAAATGCGGAAAACACAAATTTAGACATAAAGACATTGTATGTATAACATCGAAACAAATTGGGAGGCATAAACTCCAATTTTAGATTACTATAATCAGGCCTATTTTTGTCACTTCCTTTTTGGGGTGACGCTAATTTTCGAAAGTTGTAAATTCACTATTTTTTGTATCTCAAAAAGTGTAAAAATGTACACCTTGTTATTTCGGGTACTTGCGGCAAATAATAGTAAGATACTGTTCTACAATTTTCAGAACGAAAACTAACTTTTCGAAAAAACAATTTTTCCGTATTTTCGAATTTCCCTTTAAGGACACTGCGTGCCCCCAGTAAAAGCCCTCACTATAATAATATTTTAATTTTGTTTTTGATGTGAAACATCTCTGGCGCGGGTAAACCTGATTGGTGGCTTGCCGCGATGTGACGACGCAAAACACGAAATTTGCACTATTAACGAAATACTCAAAAACATTTGCAACCTTAACCGTATAAACATATGATTCATATTGTTTTATCCGTCACTCGTTATACTAGTGTTACGCGGCACGCGCCGATGACCTAACGCCCTTTGATAAATACCGCCGAACACACCGCGCCTGTGCCTAGTTGAATTTTTATATTTTGTATTAAAAAAAATGAATATTTATGTAATAAAATAAATAAACAGTAATTATTTTATGGAACAAATTTATAATGCTTTATCTTTTCATTATGCCATAGCTGATTCCTGTCGCAATCTGTTCTTTTAGGCATATAACTTATACAAAACAATTTCGATGTTTCACATCTGCCAGGCGTCCCGTGACGGCTCAATTATTTTTTAAATTATTGGCGATATTACGCGCTAGCTCGAACTTACGACCATATTCAAAGCGGCCAAAAAGATTGGCGAGGACTGTACAACTTCAAAAATGTGCTTAGACTAGTTATTTCAACTTTACAGGTATCACTGCTCGACCAGTTAAACTATAATTTTGATCCTAATGTGAGTTTCGACAAAGGAAAGTAAGTCGAAAAGTAACATATACTTAATTTTTTTTTGTATTACTATTCGTTGAAGGCCTTTACCGGTTGGAAAGAACAGTACAATCGAAGTAGGACGGCGACCATCGAAATCTAGAATCTGTTGAAGGTCGTCGCTGTTATGAAATGCGAATAAGAATTTGTTTGTTTGTTACGCTTATTTGTCATAGTCGTTGTCAAAAGGACATAGGGTACTTTTCACCCAAAAAATTGTATTTTATATATATATTCTTATGGTATAGATTAAAGTTACATAAGGAAGCTGCAAGCAAAATCTAGTTTGTGCAAGTAATCGTACCTACTTTACTTAGTAAGCAATATAATTTTTTAAGTAATACATTCTTAACAAAAATATAACATTAGTAGGTGGTAGATCAAAGCTGAAGTTATTACTGGTTTCAGCATGAATGGGTCGGTTCGCTCGGGGTACTACCACCCTCTCATAGAAAACCGACGTGAAGTGACAGTGCTTGCATTTTTGCATTTCGTTCGGTCAGTAAGAGCGCCGGAGGCACACTTCCCATTCCCCCTTCCCCGTCTCATCTTCCCCTCCCCCCAAACACAGACTGGCAACACACTTGCGACTCTCCTGATGTTGCAAGTATCTATGGACGGTGGTCATCACTTAACATCAGGTGACTCGCCTGTTCGTTTGCATCCTATGATATAAAAAAAGCACTCGTTGGGTTCGGTTGTTTCATTTCGCTGATCTGTCTATGATTTAAAATATCATTTTCTATCAATTATCATTATCAACAACAAATTATCACAATACGGTGGGACATTTTCTACATAGTCATTTATGAAGACTCAAACGCTGACAAAGTCGCAGACAGCTGTTAGTTGCTCATCATTTTATTTGCTATAACTTTTCACAGCATCGACAACACAAAGTCGGATTATGAAGATATAGACGAGTCGTTATCGGCACTTGGGTATGATATGTAATTTTCGTTCTAATATGTTTAAGAGGAAATGCGGGTGGTGTTCTGTCCATACAAATGTATTCGCCATTTTCCTTCCTGGATAACAACACTACAGCAAATATTTTTACATCCTATAATTTATATCTACCACGATCATGTCTCTCTGTTTTGATTTTATCCATAAATCAATTATCATGAAAACTAGAAGTTTTAAAAAATCACTATAAAACGCTCTAAAATAATGCTATGGTTGAATCAATTTTATCGTTTACTGTTAGGTGATGAATATGATCAATCATCGTGCAACGTAAGAAAGCGATGTAATAATTGTATATCTTGAAATTGCCTTTGTAATCGATTCTGTATGGTACTCAAAAAAATCGTTTACTGTAAAATCGGCCGGAAAAGAGGGTTTCAAGCGCGAAGCAACTTCGTTCCCGCACACTCGCCGCGACCCCCTCAGCAGCGTCTCAAGCGTAGGTTCGATCCTCCGGAATAAAACCATAGGAAGAGGAACGAAATTGGCCCATTTTGAGTTAAATTTTTTTGTTCTTTATATACAGATCTTTTCTGTACAATTTATAACCTCACACTTTCATATATTCCGTTAGATGGCGGTATATTTGACTTCCATCTCATCCATATTTGATGCACTTTGGGCTCATCTATACTATCTATACCACTATAATAAAGCCGACGAGTTTGTTTGCTTGAACGCGCTAATGCTCAGAAACTACTGGTCCGATTTGAAAAATTCTTTCAGTGTTAGATAGCTCATCTATCGAAGAAGACTTAATATCATCACGCTAAGACTAATAGGAGCGGAGCACCAATGAAGAGTCTTTCAAAAAATTTTTTTAGCATTAGCCCAAAGTAACTATACCACGTGGACGAAGTCGCGGGCAGTAGCTAGTTTTAATATAACATTGATGAATCTCGTTACAGTAGCGTACACAACGACAGCCTCCAAATTATAGCAGGGCACATACCGGATCAAGACCACAAGATTAATTACGAAAAGGTATTGCACACTGCATTTTTGATGTTTTACTACTTATTAGAAAGTATCTAAACATTTAGGAGAAAACCTTATTTAGAATACATAGACTAACTGTGCTCACGATTTCACAC